>JAAVTJ010000305.1:0-25116 GCA_011947355.1 Phytophthora boehmeriae | reverse complement strand
TGGCAAGGGCACCAAGTCGAGTGAAGTTTGGCTGGTCGACTGGTGCGACGCAGCACATGACGTACTCGAAAGAGTACATGAAGAACTACAAGAAGATCTCTCCGGTGGACGTGCATCTCGCGGACGACGGTGTGGTTCAAGCGGTTGGAACAGGCGACATTGTGATGTCGATGAAGACTCCACGGGGAAACAAGAAGGGTATGCTCACGAATGTGTGGCATATCCCCAAGCTGTCGCGCAACTTGTTCTCGGTCGGCCGCTTCACCAAGGATGTTGGCCCAGTGACCTTCGAAAGCGACGGATGTTTCGCGAAAGCAAAGGGTCTCAAGTGGAAGCTCGGCGCTTGTGAGGGCAAAGGTCTGTTCAAGTTATGCATGACACCGATGATGCCTGATGAGGCCAATGCGGCAAGTTCGAAGGATCGCAAAGGGGACACCACGTCGTACCAAAAGGCTTGAGTGGTTTAGAGCAAAATGCAAAGTGATTGATTTAGGTCCTTAGTTCGCAAACTGCTTGCTACCTCTAAGCCTCTTGTCCTACCTACTGGGTACACTCTACTGGATTCTTTACTGGATACTGAGTTACCTTAGCCAATCAGCGAGTGCCACGTAGATCCCATCTTGTACCCACAATCTTGTACCCACCGTGGCGTAAACATCGTTCCGTAATCACTGGAATGATTGCGGTGCCACTGAGTGAAGGTCATACCGGTATCCTACCGGTATCCTACCGGTATACCGCAGCTGGTCGAGACGTCTTCTTGACAACACTCCCACTGACTCGACAGCTGTTGCACCCTGAACCCCGAGCTTGTTTCGAAGAACCTCAAACTGCATCGCAGTAATCGGCTTGGTCATCAAGTCTGCCCGCATGTCGGTAGTCGAGACATATTGCAGCACCTGCAGCGGGGCTGCGTAGCAAGTGCTTGGCACAGAGGAAGAGGGGCGACTCTTTGAGTCTTGACGTCCGTCTATCAGTCGGAGTTCCGACGACTGTACGTTCTTATACAAGAACCAAGTATGGCGATACTTAACAGTCCAAAACTGACTCTTTGGACTCGGCTTAGTTTAATTAAGAGTAAATAACAACTTCTTAATTAACTAGCAAAATGTGAACTGAATTGAATGTTTTTATCTGTCTAAATCTCTTTTCCTAAATGTATAGAACTAACTATTGCATACTTAGTTCTAGTCATGCACAAATGAATGGCGTTGCGCCCATGTACTGACATCAGTACTGACTTAGGGTAAACTGAGGGTACCAAGTACCAGTATCTCTTGAGGAGGGATACGGATATCTTATCCGGACGATGTGTCCCCAAGGTGACCAGGTGTGGTCCACCTTACTGGTCACCTTCATGTAACCCCGTTACATCCTCCCCCATCAAACTGTCGACACCTCGTGTCTGGGCAAGTCTTGCCACATCACCGCGTTCTCCGCGGTTGCTCTGAGAGCATCTTCGAATTTGCAAAGTGCCCAGCACTGCATGCCCCTGCCTCCGAGGCTTCTCCTGCCTCTAAGCAGCACGACAGCTCTCCGAGCTCTGACCCACAAGTCTCTGGGTCTTACGACCAACGGCAACAGCCTCAGCGTCTTCACGCTTCGCCTTTAAGGCATTGTCCCTTAGCTACATCAGCTAACGGGACTAACTCAAACGCACTTGGTGCGGAGACAGCGGTCCAGGACCGGACCAAAGGGAAGGCGTCCGAGCCTGGGGCTCCAGCCACACTCTCTGTGGCAGAGTATTTTCGTGCTCACGACCACATATACGGTCGCGCACGCGCGAGCAGCATCGCTGCGAGTATGAGCTCACCACCCAAGGATGGGAGCGAGATGGAGGTCGATTATGAGACCGACACTAGCGCACAGCGCGAGGAGGGAGAGATGAGCGATCCCGACGCTCTGGGTTCCCACGAACCGTTCAGCCCACCATACTCGGTGGCGTCAACGACAAGTCCCGCAACGGTCACGACGACCACGGTGACTTCGGAGCGCAGTCCACTGCGGACTCCCAATCCGTTCCCGGAACGAACGCTTGCGGATTATGGGGGCAGGGCCCTGCGCGATGCGCCTCCGCTGTCATTCAGCGATGAAGACGCCCCCATGGGTTCGCGTGTCGTTACGAACGATCTGGATGACGCGCAAGAGCGACAATTGGCTTCACAAGCCTCTCATGCGTTGTCGCGACCTCAGGCAGCGCCTGTGCGGTTCCCAAACCGTAGAGATTATGGCTTCGGGTCTCAGGACCCCGCTGGTCTCGCGCGCACCCATGCTAAGGCCTCGAACTTGAGTTCGTACCTTGCTGGTCCGCAGGCAACCACTGCCGACCAGATCGCACAGCGAGACGCGCTCCGTGAGCGCTTCCTGACAATGCAGGATATTCCGGCCGTCGAGTATCGACAGCGGATCGACGATCAACTCGCTCGGCGGCCGGTTCCCAACATGCGGACTTGTCCGCGGGTGTTACCCTGGGGAGTCATCGGATGATGACGAAGTGCATTTCATGCGCTGGGTGGAGAAAGCTCGGAAGCTTCCTTCACTCGAAGCTCTTATGGCGAGCTATGCCGAAGTAGACGCTCGTGTTGAGCGTGCTCTACGCTTTGCTTTTGCAAAGCTTAAGGCGAAGCGCAAGCTTTCGTACGGGTATCGTACGATGTACGCCAGCGCGACACCTGTCGCTCCTGCGACGACGTCGACGGAATCCGTCTCTACGTCAGCGGGTCAGAGCCGGAGCTCAGCTGCTAACCCAGCAGCTCCACCACCTAATGTGAAGCGCGGTTCGACCGCGGCGGCGGCCACGGGCCCTCGCCCTGATGGGCGCGATCAAAAGCGTCCACGACGTCAGGGCAATCTTGTCGGAGGGGCACCTCGAACTCCCACGAGTTCTGCGAGTGTGGATAACCCCTCCACTTTACAAGATACTGGGTTTGACCCCGGCGACGACGTCGCGCTAAAAGACGATCCACATGAAAGTGGAGATCGCCCTGCTCGTCGAGCAACGCCGGCGGCGGCCGACTCGCACGCGAGTCCTGAGTTCGTAACTCGGTCTGAGTTTTCGAGTCTGACTCGACGGCTGAATCGCCATAGCGAGCGTTTTCGCGAGATACTCGAGACGCTCGATCGTTATGATAACGATATCCGCGAGCTCCATGAGCGTGTGGATTGGGTCGAGACCCCCGTGGACGTCCCGCGACGTCTTCGCGCTCTGGAGTTTGGGCTCGCTGAGCTTCGTGGCAGTGTTGGGGTCCTGACGGGCCTCCAACGGCCGGCAGCTCCTGCCCTCAGCCTCTGGCTGCTCCGCCCTTGGCTTCTGCCTCTGCGCCAATCGAGGCGAACGTCTCCTCGATGTTGGCGGAGCCAGCTCACTCGAGCTCACCCGCGCCGGGTCCTGGTAAGGCTTAAGTAAGCCCACGTAGAAGGTAGGATGCGTGCGCATCGCCTTCGGAAGGTTTAGCGTGTACGCCAGGCCCTTCTTAGCCACGACCTTGAAAGGTCCCACGAAGCGTGGCCTCAATTTCGTTTTAAAAACAGCAGACACTGCATGTGTAGGTAGGTTCTTAGCGTTTAATAAAACTAGGTCGCCGACCTTGAACACATCTAAATTGCCTCTGCCTTTTGCATCAGCTTGTTCTTTTGAACGTCTTGGCTCTCAGCCATCGCGTCACGCACGTGTCGTAAGACACTTAGACGCTGCGACACAAAGTCGCTGATGTGCTTACGCACAGAAGCAGGGCTGACATCAGCAAGCCTGTCGGCTATCCCTCCCCGTCAAGCCCTGAGCCACGTCGTGGCGGTGTCAATGGGACACGTGGGTTCGCTAACCCGTTCACGTAAAACGGCGTAAAGCCCGTTGACGCGTGAACCGCATTGTTCAATGCAAACTCAACAAGCGGGAGCATCGCGCTCCAACGCTTAGAGTTTCAGCGCACACGCTGCGGAGGACATCCTCCACGACGCGGTTAACGCGCTCGGTTTGACCATCGGTCTGCGGATGATCCGCTGTGGACATATCCAGTCGAGTGCCCAGCACTTTAAAGACTGATGTCCAGAACTTCCCGGTGAAGCGCGGATCTCGATCCGAGACAATCGTCTCAGGCAGCCCATGCTGCCGAAAGACACGGTCTAGGAACAGCGAGGCTGTTCCTTCTCCATCAATGGAGTCCGGCACAGCCGCTAAGTGAGCCATCTTGCTCAATCGGTCTACAAAGACCACAATGCCCGTGTTGCCTGCCGAATCTTTCGGCAGACCAAACACAAAGTCCATACTCATGGACTGCCAACACCCACTGGGTACGGGCAAACTCGCCAAAGGCGCAGCCGCATGCGGCGAGGGTTTGACCCTCTGACACGTCTCGCACGTGCGTACGTAAGTACTGACCCACTTATAGAGCTTGGGCCACCAGTACATCGCGCTCACAGCGCTATAGGTCTTTTCACGACCAAGGTGTCCGCTCACCGGAGCGTCATGTGCCTCAAAGAGGATCTTGTATTTCAAGTCCTCATCGTGAGGTACCACGACACGTGGTGGGTCCTCGGGACCGGTGCTGTAGTACAGCAGGCCATCACTAAGGCTGTAGCGATGAAGCCTCGCGCGTGTGCGCGCCGACAACGTCGGTTTAGAGTCCGCGGACTCTTCGCTCTTCAGAGCTTGCAGTAGCGCTACGCAAGAGGCGTCCTGCGCATACGCACTGCGTATTAGGTTCGTCACTGACGACGTCACCATCGTGACATGAGACAGCTCGTAGTCCGGCCTGCGCGAAAGCGCATCCGCCAGCACGTTCTGCTTGCCCGGCTTATACTTCACTTCGAAGTTATACTCCGCAAAGAAGGAGAGCCATCGGGCCATTCTCTGAGAGAGATGGGGCGACTGGGTCGCTGTGCGTAGTGACGCATGATCTGTGTAGATCACAAAAGGCTTAGAGCCTAGCAGGTGAACCCTGAACTTGACTAGAGCGTACTTCATCGCAAGTAGCTCTTTGTCATGAACTGGATAGTTCTTCTCAGCAGCTTTCAGCTGCCGAGACTCAAACGCGATGACGCGTTCACGCCCTTCGGCGTCCGCTTGTAGTAAAGCGCAACCGATTGCGAAATCGGACGCGTCACACACGACGCTAAACGGACGATCAGGGTCCGGTAACGCCAAGATGGGCGCATGAAGGAGACTCTCCTTGATTGCATCAAATGCAACTTGATGCTCGGTGTTCCAACACCAGTCCGTATCCTTCTTAAGGAGGTTGGACAATGGCCGAGCCATCTCAGCGTAATTCTCGCTGTACTTGTGCAAGTAATTGGCGAGGCCAAGCCACTTGCGCAAGTCCTTTTGGTTCAAAGGAACCGGCCAATCTACGATTGCCTTGACCTTGGCGGGATCCGCCCTAAGGCCCTGCTTCCCAATGAAGCACCCGAGGAAAGGAATTTCCTCCGCGCCAAAGACGCACTTGTCTGCGTTGGCGTACAACTTGTTGGTGCGCATGCACTCGAGCACAGCTCGCAGATGCTCTACATGCATCTCAACATCCGTCTTCCCGTGCTCCGCACGACTATGGACGAAGATGTCATCGAAATACGTCTGTGCGTACGCCCGATGGGGCCTAAACAATTGCGTCACAAGACGATTGAACGTTGCTGGAGCGTTCGACAGCCCTTGGGGCATTACCAGCCACTCCCAGAGCATACCGCTCGGGGTGCTCACCGCTGTCAGCGGTACGTCACACGCTCGCATGAGCAATTGGTAGTAACCATCGACAAGGTCGAGGGCGCTGTACAGCGTACTGCCCACCATATTGTTCTGAAGAACATCCTTTCGGGGAATCGGTGTCTGCACCGGAATGGTGGCTGCATTCAGCTTATTGTAAGCATGCACAATGCGCCACTTGCCATTTGGCTTTCTGACACAGAATGTCGGGGTCGAGTGCGGAGACTTGCTCTCACGCACCATTCCGGCCTCGTGCTTGGCACGGAAGAAAGCGTCTATGACGTCACACTGCTCCTTAGGCAGTGGCCACTGCCGCGTCACGCAGTATTTGGTTCCTGGAACCAAATCAATCTCGTGGCGCACACCTCGATCGGGAGGTAGACCCATTGGCGGGTCTTTCGAGACAACGTCTCCATACTCCTTTAGTAAAGGATAAAAGGGATCCTTGGGATCCTTAAGGATCGCTGATCCACTCCGCGCATTGAGCGCCTTCTTGGTATCCTCCAAGACAGCTTCGTCCACTAAGGACGAGGAGTTCAACTCCTCTTCAGGTCGTATCATGACCACCTCAGCGAGGTCGTCGGCTTTCAAAGCCTCGCCAAACTCGGCGACCGACATCTCGTCGAGCTCGATGAGCTCACTGAGATCGGGTAGTCCGTCGAGGCGGATGCCTCCAGTGACATCACCTGTCACTCCATCAACGAGCGTGTACAATTGCTCGCTGCGGCCGCGTGGAGCCTTACCGCTCAGCACGCTAGACGCGTCATCCGACGACGTCGCTACAAGCGCCTTGCGCTTCTCCCATGACGCCTTGCGTCTAGTCCGTCTCTTTGCAGAGACACTCCACTTCGTGGACAACACATCGACTTTACCGTCGACGAGTTCGGGTGTGTTCACCCCTAACGTATCATCCTGATACCTTGGCGTCTCGCCAGTCATGTTCACTGAACACGCAGCGGAGTGTCACTCAGTCTGCGACCTCCACTCAGTGGATAACGCGCCACTCCGCGTGCATCATTGCGATGCCCCGACATCTCGTCGATCACGTTCGACTGAACGTGCAGCGATGGCTGACATGGTCCACGACCATCGCTCAGCGGATTACGCGCCACTCCGCGTGCATCATGGTGATGCTTGGACGTCTCGTCCGTCGTGTTCGACTGAACACGCAGTGGTGTGTCACCAGGTCCATGACCGCCACTCAGTGGATAACGCGCCACTCCGCGTGCATCTTGCAGATGCCTCGACGTCTCGTCGATCGTGTTCGGCTGAACACGCAGCGATGCACTGTTCGGTCCGTGACCATCGCTCAGTGGATTACGTGCCACTCCACGTGTCGACACTCCGTCGACCGGCGCCTCGCGCCCTTCGGGACAAATGTCCCCAGTGTCAGAGCTATCCACCAGCTCCGACACTCCAATGTCAAGCACATTGACCGACTCGGTCCAGTGCTCGCGCCAATAGCGCTTCTGCTTTTGAGCGGAGGTGGGTTCATGACTCGCCAAAGCTCCGCTCGGAGCAGGGTGCGTGGCACCGAGGGTCTTAGACCGCCAATCTATCCATGGCTCATGGCGTTCAAGCCATGCCATGCCTAGAATGAGGTCATACCTCGAATCAAGGTCTAGGACCAAGCAGCGTTCAACGCTATTGAAGTCCAAGAACTTCACTCGCAGGTCCACAGGGACCTTGGGCACGGTAACCCGTGCCCCCGTCGCTAGACGTACCGTGACTGTGTCACTCGTTCGCGCTTCCAGCGCCTCGGCATACTGCCGACTTCCTTCCATCGTGGAGCGCCTGGCATAGTTACCAGACGCTCCTGAGTCTATCAAGACTATCCAGGGCTTATCAAAGCCCTTCACGTCCACATGGACGACCAACAAGCCCGGCTTGCATACACGTTCCGTGTTAGAGAGTACGGCTCTCTTCGGGGCTAAGCCCTGTCGCTCCTCACCTTCCAAAGGTACGACAGAACTTAGTTCTTCCCCAGCAGGGCGCCCCGCACCTACTGGGAGTCGTCGTTTCCCGCCGACGACCCAGAGTTCTGGTTCGCCGGACGGGCTTGGCTCGACGGAGCCTGGCGCTGTTTGCGCAGCGGACAACCGTTCCGCAAGTGACGGGTGCTCCCGCACGTGAAACATCTTCGATGTTCATGCGCTGCTCTGCAGCTCGAAGCTCTGCTTCTTCATCTTCAGCGTAGCTGAGATCCATAGGCTCAGGACCACCGTGTCCATGTGAGCCCGCACTCGCTCCAAGTCTAGAGGACTTGAAGTTGTGCTCGGCGTTCAACGCCATGTCCACTGCCTCTTCAAAAGAGCTTGGACGGGAGCGGAATACCTCCGTGCGGGCGACGCCCGTGCGAAGACCCTCCATAAACACCGTCACGGTGACTGCCTCAGGCAAGGGGTCGGCAAACATGCCGGCTATGAGCGTGCGTAGCTCTTGGACATAGTCCACCAAATCCTTCTTGCCTTGGCGACAAGCAAGGAAGCGTGATCGCACGCGGTACGCCTCATTAGGCGGCGAGAACACTCGCGACAGCTGACGCTTCAGCTCTTCCCACGATGGGAACGCTTCGTCTATTGACGAACGGCACGTGAGTGCCCACTCCTTCGCTCGCCCGCCGAGCTTGGAGACTGCCAGCGCGACGCGCTGCTGCTCCGTTTGGAGCATGGCCGAATTCATGGCCATTTCGACCTCTCGGGTCCACAACAGGAGGCTCTCTCCTTCAGATCCATTAAAGATCTTCACACTCAACATGAGTGGTTTCGGCTTCGAAAGCCTACTTTCTTGGCTTGGCGACGCCTGGGGCGTCTTAGCCTTCACTCTTTGTTGAATGTGCTCAAGGAGAGCATTCTCGTAACTTGAGAAGGCCTCGAGATGCGCATTGATTGCGTCAGGCCCTTGGGACGCTAAATGCGTCATGCCCTCAGGGCCTAGCAGAGACATTAGCTTGTTAAGCGTGTCTTGCTGACTTGGAGTCAGATGGGCGAAAGCATTCTGCTCCATCCTCACAGAGGGACAGTCAATGACTCAGGTGTCGGATTGACTACGAGTGCTACCAGATGCAGCGGGGCTGCGTAGCAAGTGCTTGGCACAGAGGAAGAGGGGGCGACTCTTTGAGTCTTAGACGTCCGTCTATCAGTCGGAGTTCCGACGACTGTACGTTCTTATACAAGAACCAAGTATAGCGATACTTAACAGTCCAAAACTGACTCTTTGGACTCGGCTTAGTTTAATTAAGAGTAAATAACAACTTCTTAATTAACTAGCAAAATGTGAACTGAATTGAATGTTTTTATCTGTCTAAATCTCTTTTCCTAAATGTATAGAACTAACTATGGCATACTTAGTTCTAGTCATGCACAAATGAATGGCGTTGCGCCCATGTACTGACATCAGTACTGACTTAGGGTAATCCGAGGGTACCAAGTACCAGTATCTCTTTGAGGAGGGATACGGATATCTTATCCGGACGATGTGTCCCCAAGGTGACCAGGTGTGGTCCACCTTACTGGTCACCTTCATGTAACCCCGTTACAGCACCACTTGACCGTCTTCCACCTTCTCGCGCACAAAGTGGTAGCGAATGTCGATGTGCTTGGTGCGCTTGTGGAACTCCGGGTTCTTGGCCAACGCGATGGATCCTTGGTTGTCCTCGTAGATCTTGACCGCCGACTTGGACTTCATCTCGCCGATCTCGCACAGAAATGCCTTGAGCCAAACCGCCTCTTGCGTAGCCTCCGTTAACGCCATGTACTCAGCCTCCGTCGAAGACAGCGCCACTGTCCGCTGCTTCTTGCTTCTCCAGCTGATGCATCCGCCGTTCATCATGAACGCGTAGCCGCTTGTACTCCGTCGAGACTCGATGTCGCCGGCCCAGTCCGCATCCGAATAACCTTGAAGTCCGTCCTCGTTGCCCGCTTGAAACTCGATGCCATGCGTCTTCGTGCCTTGGATGTATCGGAACACCCTCTTGAGCGCTTGCCAGTGTGTCGGACACGGATCCGCAGCAAACTGGCTGAGAACTCCCACTGCGGCTGCGAGGTCCGGCCGAGTCCCCACCATCAGGTACATCAAACACCCGACGGCGTTCCGGTACGGCACCTTCGCCATGGTCTCTTCGTGCTTGCAACCGTCTTCGCACATGGCCTTGGTCAACTTGAGTCCCGGGTCTTGTGGTGTCTTCACAGGCTTGCTGTCTTGCATGCTGAACTTCTCCAGGATGTCCTTCGCAAACTTGGTCTGCCGCACCGACACCTTCCCAGCTGTGAGATCTTGATCAATCTCCATGCCGAGGAAGTACTTGAGCTGACCCATGTCCGTCATCTCGAAGCGGTCACCGAGCGCCTTCTTGGTCGACTTAAGCAGCTCGTCCGTGCTGCTGGCCAGGACCAGATCATCCACATATAGCGCCACGAAGATCACGTCTTGATCATCCCGCTTGACGTAGACGCAGTGGTCCGACTCGCACTTCTTGAATCCCAGCTCCAGCATGAACTTGTCGATGGTCTGATTCCACATGCGTGGCGACTGCTTCAAACCATACAACGAACGCTTGAGTTTGCACATGGTCCGGGCGCGCCTCATCAACATAGCCATCCGGCTGCGCCATGTAGATGTCTTCATCCAGCACGCCGTTCAGGAACGCCGTCTTCACATCCATCTGGTGCAGCTTCAAACCATACTTGGCCGCCAGACTCAGCACGATCCGGATCGACGTGAACTTGGCCACCGGCGCGAACGTCTCGTCATAGTCGATGCCGTACTTCTGCGAGAACCCCTTGGCCACCAGTCGCGCCTTGAACCGCTCGATCTCTCCGGCTTGGTTTTCCTTCACGCGAAACAAAAGGCTATGATCGATTGATGGCAAAATGCAAAGTGATTGATTTAGGTCCTTAGTTCGCAAACTGCTTGCTACCTCTAAGCCTCTTGTCCTACCTACTGGGTACACTCTACTGGATTCTTTACTGGATACTGAGTTACCTTAGCCAATCAGCGAGTGCCACGTAGATCCCATCTTGTACCCACAATCTTGTACCCACATGTGGCGTAAACACCGTCCCGTAATCACAGGAATGATTGCGGTGCCACTGAGTGAAGGTCATACCGGTATCCTACCGGTATACCGCAGCTGGTCGAGCGTCTTCTTGACAACACTCCCACTCGACTCGACAGCTGTTGCACCCTGAACCCCGAGCTTGTTTCGAAGAACCTCAAACTGCACCGCAGTAATCGGCTTGGTCATCAAGTCTGCCAGCATGTCGGTAGTCGAGACATATTGCAGCACCACTTGACCGTCTTCCACCTTCTCGCGCACGAAATGGTAGCGAATGTCGATGTGCTTGGTGCGCTTGTGGAACTCCGGGTTCTTGGCCAACGCGATGGATCCTTGGTTGTCCTCGTAGATCTTGACCGCCGACTTGGACTTCATCTCGCCGATCTCGCACAGAAATGCCTTGAGCCAAACCGCCTCTTGCGTAGCCTCCGTTAACGCCATGTACTCAGCCTCCGTCGAAGACAGCGCCACTGTCCGCTGCTTCTTGCTTCTCCAGCTGATGCATCCGCCGTTCATCATGAACGCGTAGCCGCTTGTACTCCGTCGAGACTCGATGTCGCCGGCCCAGTCCGCATCCGAATAACCTTGAAGTCCGTCCTCGTTGCCCGCTTGAAACTCGATGCCATGCGTCTTCGTGCCTTGGATGTATCGGAACACCCTCTTGAGCGCTTGCCAGTGTGTCGGACACGGATCCGCAGCAAACTGGCTGAGAACTCCCACTGCGGCTGCGAGGTCCGGCCGAGTCCCCACCATCAGGTACATCAAACACCCGACGGCGTTCCGGTACGGCATCTTCGCCATGGTCTCTTCGTGCTTGCAACCGTCTTCGCACATGGCCTTGGTCAACTTGAGTCCGGGTCTTGTGGTGTCTTCACAGGCTTGCTGTCTTGCATGCTGAACTTCTCCAGGATGTCCTTCGCAAACTTGGTCTGCCGCACCGACACCTTCCCAGCTGTGAGATCTTGATCAATCTCCATGCCGAGGAAGTACTTGAGCTGACCCATGTCCGTCATCTCGAAGCGGTCACCGAGCGCCTTCTTGGTCGACTTAAGCAGCTCGTCCGTGCTGCTGGCCAGGACCAGATCATCCACATATAGCGCCACGAAGATCACGTCTTGATCATCCCGCTTGACGTAGACGCAGTGGTCCGACTCGCACTTCTTGAATCCCAGCTCCAGCATGAACTTGTCGATGGTCTGATTCCACATGCGTGGCGACTGCTTCAAACCATACAACGAACGCTTGAGTTTGCACACATGGTCCGGGCGCGCCTCATCAACATAGCCATCCGGCTGCGCCATGTAGATGTCTTCATCCAGCACGCCGTTCAGGAACGCCGTCTTCACATCCATCTGGTGCAGCTTCAAACCATACTTGGCCGCCAGACTCAGCACGATCCGGATCGACGTGAACTTGGCCACCGGCGCGAACGTTTCTTCGTAGTCGATGCCGAACTTCTGCGAAAACCCCTTGGCCACCAGTCGCGCCTTGAATCGCTCGATCTCTCCGGCCTGGTTTTCCTTGACACGGAACACCCACCGACAGCCGATCGCCTTGCGTCCCTTCGGCAGTGGCACAACATCCCACGTGTCGTTCTTGAGCAGCGAGTCACACTCGAGTCGCAAGCCTCCTTCCACTTGGCTGCGTCGCTGGATTCCATCGCCGACTTGAACGTGGTCGGCATTTCTCCCACTGAATCCACGACGTACGCAGCTTCGAAGTCTTGACTTTCTTGTGCTGCCGCAGACATCTCATCGAGAGTCTGGTGTCGGCTCTGCGACGCGAACCGCTTGGCACTCGGAGTTTCTACCGCTTCCTCCAGTGACTGCGTCCGCTGATGCCGCTTGCTGCCGGGTTCGAAGTCTTCATCCCGCGCATCTTCTTCTTCATTTTCGTCCTCATTCGACTGCGACGAATCTTGATCTGTCGCCTCTTCATCTTGAATGACTATCTCACTCTGAGAGTAGTTGCGTCTCCCACCATCGAAGACGTCTTCCATGAACTGCGCGTCGCGGCTCACTAGCACACGACCGCTCTCCAGTTCTTCAAAACGATACGCTTTCTCGTGCTCCGAGTACCCGAGAAACGGCAACGCACCGACCGAGCGTCAAACTTGGTGCGTTTCTCCTTCGGGACCGTCACATATGCATGGCAACCGAACACTTTCAGGTTCGCCAGCAGTGGTTTCTTGCCGGTCCAAACTTGGTGCGGAGACTTGTCGTGGCTGATGGCTCGCGTCGGACACCGATTACGAAGGAACGCAGCAGTCATTACTGCTTCACCCCAATGCGAATTGGACAACCCGGCATGTTCCAACATACAGCGCGCACATTCCACCAACGTTCGATTCATTCGTTCCGCCACCCCATTCAATTTCGGAGTATAGGGTGGCGTGAACTTCTGCTCGATACCGCGACGCTTGCAGAACTTGGCCATCTCACCCGACGTATATTCGCCACCGTTGTCGGTGCGGAGTGTTTTCACACGTTTGCCAGTCTGAGTTTCAGCCCACGCTACAAACTCGGCAAACTTGTCCGCCACTTCCGACTTGTTTCGGAGCAGATACACCACACAAAAATGCGACTTGTCATCGATGAACGTGACGAAGTAGCGCTTGCCACCAAAAGTTGGTGTCTGCATGGGACCACACACATCACTGTGAACGACCTCCAGCACTTGCTTCGCACGGTTTGGAGAGGACTTCATGTGGCTCACTCGCGTTTGTTTGCCGAGTGAGCATCCGTTGCACAGCTCCCACTGCTTCACCGACGTCATGTCGATGCCAGTGCCGTAGCCCTTCTTGACGATGGCGTCTAGACCGCCATGGCCAATGTGACCAAGTCGAAGGTGCCAGAGGTACGACGTGGTGTCCCTTTGCGATCCTTCGAACTTGCCGCATTGGCCTCGTCAGGCATCATCGGTGTCATGCATAACTTGAACAGACCTTTGCCCTCACGAGCACCGAGCAAAGGCTATGATCGATTGATGGCAAAATGCAAAGTGATTGATTTAGGTCCTTAGTTCGCAAACTGCTTGCTACCTCTAAGCCTCTTGTCCTACCTACTGGGTACACTCTACTGGATTCTTTACTGGATACTGAGTTACCTTAGCCAATCAGCGAGTGCCACGTAGATGCCCATCTTGTACCCACAATCTTGTACCCACGTGTGGCGTAAACATCGTCCGTAATCACAGGAATGATTGCGGTGTCACTGAGTGAAGGTCATACCGGTATCCTACCGGTATACCGCAGCTGGTCGAGACGTCTTCTTGACAACACTCCCACTCGACTCGACAGCTGTTGCACCCTGAACCCCGAGCTTGTTTCGAAGAACCTCAAACTGCACCGCAGTAATCGGCTTGGTCATCAAGTCTGCCAGCATGTCGGTAGTCGAGACATACTGCAGCACCACTTGACCGTCTTCCACCTTCTCGCGCACAAAGTGGTAGCGAATGTCGATGTGCTTGGTGCGCTTGTGGAACTCCGGGTTCTTGGCCAACGCGATGGATCCTTGGTTGTCCTCGTAGATCTTGACCGCCGACTTGGACTTCATCTCGCCGATCTCGCACAGAAATGCCTTGAGCCAAACCGCCTCTTGCGTAGCCTCCGTTAACGCCATGTACTCAGCCTCCGTCGAAGACAGCGCCACTGTCCGCTGCTTCTTGCTTCTCCAGCTGATGCATCCGCCGTTCATCATGAACGCGTAGCCGCTTGTACTCCGTCGAGACTCGATGTCGCCGGCCCAGTCCGCATCCGAATAACCTTGAAGTCCGTCCTCGTTGCCCGCTTGAAACTCGATGCCATGCGTCTTCGTGCCTTGGATGTATCGGAACACCCTCTTGAGCGCTTGCCAGTGTGTCGGACACGGATCCGCAGCAAACTGGCTGAGAACTCCCACTGCGGCTGCGAGGTCCGGCCGAGTCCCCACCATCAGGTACATCAAACACCCGACGGCGTTCCGGTACGGCACCTTCGCCATGGTCTCTTCGTGCTTGCAACCGTCTTCGCACATGGCCTTGGTCAACTTGAGTCCCGGGTCTTGTGGTGTCTTCACAGGCTTGCTGTCTTGCATGCTGAACTTCTCCAGGATGTCCTTCGCAAACTTGGTCTGCCGCACCGACACCTTCCCAGCTGTGAGATCTTGATCAATCTCCATGCCGAGGAAGTACTTGAGCTGACCCATGTCCGTCATCTCGAAGCGGTCACCGAGCGCCTTCTTGGTCGACTTAAGCAGCTCGTCCGTGCTGCTGGCCAGGACCAGATCATCCACATATAGCGCCACGAAGATCATGTCTTGATCATCCCGCTTGACGTAGACGCAGTGGTCCGACTCGCACTTCTTGAATCCCAGCTCCAGCATGAACTTGTCGATGGTCTGATTCCACATGCGTGGCGACTGCTTCAAACCATACAACGAACGCTTGAGTTTGCACACATGGTCCGGGCGCGCCTCATCAACATAGCCATCCGGCTGCGCCATGTAGATGTCTTCATCCAGCACGCCGTTCAGGAACGCCGTCTTCACATCCATCTGGTGCAGCTTCAAACCATACTTGGCCGCCAGACTCAGCACGATCCGGATCGACGTGAACTTGGCCACCGGCGCGAACGTTTCTTCGTAGTCGATGCCGAACTTCTGCGAAAACCCCTTGGCCACCAGTCGCGCCTTGAATCGCTCGATCTCTCCGGCCTGGTTTTCCTTGACACGGAACACCCACCGACAGCCGATCGCCTTGCGTCCCTTCGGCAGTGGCACAACATCCCACGTGTCGTTCTTGAGCAGCGAGTCACACTCCGAGTCGCAAGCCTCCTTCCACTTGGCTGCGTCGCTGGATTCCATCGCCGACTTGAACGTGGTCGGCATTTCTCCCACTGAATCCACGACGTACGCAGCTTCAAAGTCTTGACTTTCTTGTGCTGCCGCAGACATCTCATCGAGAGTCTGGTGTCGGCTCTGCGACGCGAACCGCTTGGCACTCGGAGTTTCTACCGCTTCCTCCAGTGACTGCGTCCGCTGATGCCGCTTGCTGCCGGGTTCGAAGTCTTCATCCCGCGCATCTTCTTCTTCATTTTCGTCCTCATTCGACTGCGACGAATCTTGATCTGTCGCCTCTTCATCTTGAATGACTATCTCACTCTGAGAGTAGTTGCGTCTCCCACCATCGAAGACGTCTTCCATGAACTGCGCGTCGCGGCTCACTAGCACACGACCGCTCTCCAGTTCTTCAAAACGATACGCTTTCTCGTGCTCCGAGTACCCGAGAAAACGGCAACGCACCGACCGAGCGTCAAACTTGGTGCGTTTCTCCTTCGGGACCGTCACATATGCATGGCAACCGAACACTTTCAGGTTCGCCAGCAGTGGTTTCTTGCCGGTCCAAACTTGGTGCGGAGACTTGTCGTGGCTGATGGCTCGCGTCGGACACCGATTACGAAGGAACGCAGCAGTCATTACTGCTTCACCCCAATGCGAATTGGACAACCCGGCATGTTCCAACATACAGCGCGCACATTCCACCAACGTTCGATTCATTCGTTCCGCCACCCCATTCAATTTCGGAGTATAGGGTGGCGTGAACTTCTGCTCGATACCGCGACGCTTGCAGAACTTGGCCATCTCACCCGACGTATATTCGCCACCGTTGTCGGTGCGGAGTGTTTTCACACGTTTGCCAGTCTGAGTTTCAGCCCACGCTACAAACTCGGCAAACTTGTCCGCCACTTCCGACTTGTTTCGGAGCAGATACACCACACAAAAATGCGACTTGTCATCGATGAACGTGACGAAGTAGCGCTTGCCACCAAAAGTTGGTGTCTGCATGGGACCACACACATCACTGTGAACGACCTCCAGCACTTGCTTCGCACGGTTTGGAGAGGACTTCATGTGGCTCACTCGCGTTTGTTTGCCGAGTGAGCATCCGTTGCACAGCTCCCACTGCTTCACCGACGTCATGTCGATGCCAGTGCCGTAGCCCTTCTTGACGATGGCGTCTAGACCGCCATGGCCAATGTGACCAAGTCGAAGGTGCCAGAGGTACGACGTGGTGTCCCCTTTGCGATCCTTCGAACTTGCCGCATTGGCCTCGTCAGGCATCATCGGTGTCATGCATAACTTGAACAGACCTTTGCCCTCACGAGCACCGAGCAAAAGGCTATGATCGATTGATGGCAAAATGCAAAGTGATTGATTTAGGTCCTTAGTTCGCAAACTGCTTGCTACCTCTAAGCCTCTTGTCCTACCTACTGGGTACACTCTACTGGATTCTTTACTGGATACTGAGTTACCTTAGCCAATCAGCGAGTGCCACGTAGATGCCCATCTTGTACCCACAATCTTGTACCCACGTGTGGCGTAAACATCGCTCCGTAATCACAGGAATGATTGCGGTGTCACTGAGTGAAGGTCATACCGGTATCCTACCGGTATACCGCAGCTGGTCGAGACGTCTTCTTGACAACACTCCCACTCGACTCGACAGCTGTTGCACCCTGAACCCCGAGCTTGTTTCGAAGAACCTCAAACTGCACCGCAGTAATCGGCTTGGTCATCAAGTCTGCCAGCATGTCGGTAGTCGAGACATACTGCAGCACCACTTGACCGTCTTCCACCTTCTCGCGCACAAAGTGGTAGCGAATGTCGATGTGCTTGGTGCGCTTGTGGAACTCCGGGTTCTTGGCCAACGCGATGGATCCTTGGTTGTCCTCATAGATCTTGACCGCCGACTTGGACTTCATCTCGCCGATCTCGCACAGAAATGCCTTGAGCCAAACCGCCTCTTGCGTAGCCTCCGTTAACGCCATGTACTCAGCCTCCGTCGAAGACAGCGCCACCGTCCGCTGCTTCTTGCTTCTCCAGCTGATGCATCCGCCGTTCATCATGAACGCGTAGCCGCTTGTACTCCGTCGAGACTCGATGTCGCCGGCCCAGTCCGCATCCGAATAACCTTGAAGTCCGTCCTCGTTGCCCGCTTGAAACTCGATGCCATGCGTCTTCGTGCCTTGGATGTATCGGAACACCCTCTTGAGCGCTTGCCAGTGTGTCGGACACGGATCCGCAGCAAACTGGCTGAGAACTCCCACTGCGGCTGCGAGGTCCGGCCGAGTCCCCACCATCAGGTACATCAAACACCCGACGGCGTTCCGGTACGGCACCTTCGCCATGGTCTCTTCGTGCTTGCAACCGTCTTCGCACATGGCCTTGGTCAACTTGAGTCCCGGGTCTTGTGGTGTCTGATAGAAGGTATGGATCTTGGACACCGTGAAGCTGGACGAAGCGGAGGGAGGGCAGCACTCTGGGCGAGACCGAGCGAAGTCAGGAAACCACTTGAGGGGTAGAATGAAGATTCGAAAGTGATTGATTGAGGTCTTTAGTTCGCAAGCCTACTTGCTATCTCTAGACCTACTGGATACACATTACTTGATTCTTTTCTGGATACTGAGTTGCTGCAGCCAATCAGAGAGTGCCACGTCGATTCCCCATCTTGCACCCATAATCTTGTACCCACAGTGGCGTAATCGATAGTGGCGCAATCAACGGTGGCGTAATCAACGTGGGTTCGGATTGGACCGGTTCGGATTAACCGGTTCACGGCTGATAACCGATACCAAACCGGTAACCCTCAATACGCCCCTCAATGCGAAGTCCCACGAATGCCGAGAGCCACCGTGAGGTCCGTGTGACGTGGTCCCGGGAGCGCCTTCGTCATGATGTCCGCCAGCATCACGGAAGTCTCGCAATACTCGAGCTTCACTTCACCGCGCTTCACTTCATCTCGGATGTGGTGGTACTTGATGTCGATATGCTTGGCGCGACCGTGGTTCACTGGGTTCTTCGTCATCTTGATGCACGACTGGTTGTCTTCGCGGATCATGAGCTCCGGTCCCGTCATGTTGGCAGCCGCCAGAATCTCGCACAGCAGGCGATGAATCCACTTGCCCTCTTGGATAGCCAGGCTGAGCGCGATGTATTCTGCTTCGCTCGTAGATAGTGACACGCTTGATTGCTTCTTGCTACCCCAGCTCACAGGCGCACTCATCAGCATGAATGTGTAGCCTGAAGTCGACTTGCGGTCGGTGAGGTCACCAGCCCAGTCCGCGTCGGAGTATCCACGAAAGTCGATCTTGTCACCCGGTTTGAAGCAGATCCCGTGCGTCTTGGTGCCTTGCAGATAGCGAAAGATACGCTTGACCGCAACCCAGTGTTCCTCTTGGGGTTCTCCATGAAGCGCGACACATATCCAACGGCATACGCGATGTCCGGGCGCGTGGCAGTCATCAGGTGCATCAGGGCACCGACAGCTTCGCGAAACGGAGCATTCACCTTGGTCGCAGCATCGCTTGGAACCAGTCGAGTGCTCATGTCGACGGGACTTACCACGGCCTTGCACTCGTCCATGCCGAAGCGCTTGAGAATGTCATCCACATAGCGCCGCTGGCACATTGTCACACTGCCGTCCGGGCCGTCCACCAACTCGATTCCAAGAACAAACGCACACTTGCCGCTGTCGGTCATCTCGAAGCGAGTCTTGAGGTCTTTCTTCGTGCGTGCGATCAGCTCGGGTGAACTTCCGGTAATCAACACATCGTCCACGTATACCAGCACGAGCACGCAGTGACCATCAACCACCTTGATGTAGAGGCACGGGTCAAAGGCCGACACTTGAAAGCCGATAGAACACATGAACTCGTCGAAGGTCTCGTTCCACACGCGTGAAGCTTGCTTGAGACCGTAGATCGCCTTCACCAATTCCAGGCAGTCGAAGTCGCCATCCAGTTCGACGCCTTCAGGAACTGCGCAGAACACCAGCTCCTTCATTATCCCGTATAGGAACGCTGTCACCACATCGAGTTGGTCGAGAGGCCAGCCAAAGTACTTGGTAATTGCGATAATCATGCGCAGCGTCACGTATTTGACCACGGGCGAGAACGTCTCTGTGTAGTCGATGCCATATTTCTGCTTGAAGCCCTTGGCCACGAGACGCGCCTTGTACTTCTCGATCGATCCGTCCGCTTTGCGCTTAATCTTGAATACCCACTTGGTTCCGATGGCACGCTGTCCGTTCGGCAACTTGGCAGCTCGAAATACACCACGTAGTCGCATCGACTTGAGTTCCGCGCGAATCGCCTTGCGCCAGTGTATTTGGTCAGGACCGGTGACCGCCTCTTGAAACGTTGATGGCTCTGATAGGTCTGCTGCTTCAACGGCGTTGGCACTGGCTCGCCAAAACGCAGGTGGAGTCGAGTTATCGTCTTCATCTTGATCCCCAGATTTTTCTTCTTCGTCGGTTTCGGCTCGGTGCGAGGAGGACACATCCGGTGCACTTGCTTCCTCTAAGCCAGCTCTGTAGCGAACGGTGCGCGGTCTTCTACCAACTTCATCTTCATCACTTGAGCGACTCTTGCGCTTCCCCGCCTGCTTGTAGTCCGTTTGCGGAGGACCGTTTTCATCGATGTCGAGGAGTCGAAGTCCAGATCATCGACGTCTTCGTCGGAAATCGGCGGTGAGAGTCCAAAGGTCGATTCGTCGAAGGTGACATCGCGACTGATCACCACCTGCCCCGCCTCGATGTCATAAACTCGATACGCCTTGGACACTTCTTCATAGCCCAGGAACAACCCGGCGCGAGCCTTGGGATCCCACTTGAGTCGCTTCTCCTTTGGAGTCAGGATGTACGTCCGACAGCCGAACACACGCATGTGTTTCACACTCGGCTTGGACTTGTACACGATCTCGAACGGAGTCTTGTGCTCGATCTTGGGTGATGGCAGGCGGTTTTTCACGTAGATGGCCGTCATCGCCGCCTCAGCCCAGAAACACTTGTCCATCTTGGCGTGATGCAGCATGCTGCGGCCGATCGTGACGATAGTTCGGATGGCTCGCTCTGCCGTGCCGTTGGTCTGGTGCGCGTACGGGACCGTGGTTTGCTGTTCGATGCCTTCGTCTTCGTAAAAGGTCTTGAGCGAGTTGGTCGCAAACTCACGAGCTCCGTCGTGCCGCACATACTTGACCTTCTTGCCGAACTGCGTCTGTACCTTCATGATGTACGTCTTGATGTAGTCTTCACTCTCCGACTTGGCACGCAGACAGAAACCCTTCATGCATCCGCTGGCTTCGTCCACGATCAGTAGCAGATACTTGCTGCCGCCCAGTGACTCTTCTTCCATGGGTCCGCAGATGTCGAAGTGTAGCAACTCGAACGTGTCGTAGCGGCGCTTGTCACGGTTGCTTGGGAACGGTTTTTGGACCATTTTTCCTTGTTGACATCCGCGACACACGCTTGGTCCACTCGACCTGGAAGGTGCTTTCGCGTCCTTGATCATGCTGTTGTTGACCATCTTGCGAAGCACCTCAATTGGAGCGTGACCCATGCGCGCGTGCAGGTCGACAGTCTTGCCACTCGTCGCCGCATTCGCCGATCGCTGAGGCATCTTCAGCCAGTAGAGTCCATCTATGAGGTTTGCCGTCGCCACCACTTGCTTGGAGCCCTTGTGCGCAATTCGCATCTTGGGGCCATCGAACACGACTTGGAACTTCCCACTCTTGTTAATCTGTGGCACCGATAGCAGGTTCTTGTTCATGCTCGGCACGTACAGCGCATTCTTAATCTCGATTTCGCGCTCGTCGCCGTTGGGCATGTTGTCAAGAAAAAGGCTATGATCGATTGATGGCAAAATGCAAAGTGATTGATTTAGGTCCTTAGTTCGCAAACTGCTTGCTACCTCTAAGCCTACTGAGTTTCCTACTGGATACACTCTACTGGATTCTTTACTGGATACTGAGTTACCTTAGCCAATCAGCGAGTGCCACGTAGATCCCATCTTGTACCCACAATCTTGTACCCACATGTGGCGTAAACATCGTCCCGTAATCACAGGAATGATTGCGGTGCCACTGAGTGAAGGTCATACCGGTATCCTACCGGTATACCGCAGCTGGTCGAGACGTCTTCTTGACAACACTCCCACTCGACTCGACAGCTGTTGCACCCTGAACCCCGAGCTTGTTTCGAAGAACCTCAAACTGCACCGCAGTAATCGGCTTGGTCATCAAGTCTGCCAGCATGTCGGTAGTCGAGACATACTGCAGCACCACTTGACCGTCTTCCACCTTCTCGCGCACAAAGTGGTAGCGGATGTCGATGTGCTTGGTGCGCTTGTGGAACTCTGGGTTCTTGGCCAACGCGATGGATCCTTGGTTGTCCTCGTAGATCTTGACCGCCGACTTGGACTTCATCTCGCCGATCTCGCACAGAAATGCCTTGAGCCAAACCGCCTCTTGCGTAGCCTCCGTTAACGCCATGTACTCAGCCTCCGTCGAAGACAGCGCCACTGTCCGCTGCTTCTTGCTTCTCCAGCTGATGCATCCGCCGTTCATCATGAACGCGTAGCCGCTTGTACTCCGTCGAGACTCGATGTCGCCGGCCCAGTCCGCATCCGAATAACCTTGAAGTCCGTCCTCGTTGCCCGCTTGAAACTCGATGCCATGCGTCTTCGTGCCTTGGATGTATCGGAACACCCTCTTGAGCGCTTGCCAGTGTGTCGGACACGGATCCGCAGCAAACTGGCTGAGAACTCCCACTGCGGCTGCGAGGTCCGGCCGAGTCCCCACCATCAGGTACATCAAACACCCGACGGCGTTCCGGTACGGCACCTTCGCCATGGTCTCTTCGTGCTTGCAACCGTCTTCGCACATGGCCTTGGTCAACTTGAGTCCCGGGTCTTGTGGTGTCTTCACAGGCTTGCTGTCTTGCATGCTGAACTTCTCCAGGATGTCCTTCGCAAACTTGGTCTGCCGCACCGACACCTTCCCAGCTGTGAGATCTTGATCAATCTCCATGCCGAGGAAGTACTTGAGCTGACCCATGTCCGTCATCTCGAAGCGGTCACCGAGCGCCTTCTTGGTCGACTTAAGCAACTCGTCCGTGCTGCTGGCCAGGACCAGATCATCCACATATAGCGCCACGAAGATCATGTCTTGGTCATCCCGCTTGACGTAGACGCAGTGGTCCGACTCGCACTTCTTGAATCCCAGCTCCAGCATGAACTTGTCGATGGTCTGATTCCACATGCGTGGCGACTGCTTCAAACCATACAACGAACGCTTGAGTTTGCACACATGGTCCGGGCGCGCCTCATCAACATAGCCATCCGGCTGCGCCATGTAGATGTCTTCATCCAGCACGCCGTTCAGGAACGCCGTCTTCACATCCATCTGGTGCAGCTTCAAACCATACTTGGCCGCCAGACTCAGCACGATCCGGATCGACGTGAACTTGGCCACCGGCGCGAACGTTTCTTCGTAGTCGATGCCGAACTTCTGCGAAACCCCTTGGCCACCAGTCGCGCCTTGAATCGCTCGATCTCTCCGGCCTGGTTTTCCTTGACACGGAACACCACCGACAGCCGATCGCCTTGCGTCCTTCGGCAGTGGCACGACATCCCACGTGTCGTTCTTGAGCAGTGAGTCACACTCCGAGTCGCACGCTTCTTCTTCACTTGACTGCGTCGCTGGATTCCATCGCCGACTTGAACGTGGTCGGCATTTCTCCCACTGAATCCACGACGTACGCAGCTTCGAAGTCTTGACTTTCTTGTGCTGCCGCAGACATCTCGTCCAGAGTCTGATGTCGGCTCTGCGATGCAAACCGCTTGGCACTTGGAACTTCCACGGCTTCCTCCAGCGACTGCGTCCGCGGGTGTCGCTTGCTGCCGGGTTCGAAGTCTTCATCCCGCGCATCTTCTTCTTCATTGTCGTCCTCATCCGACTGCGACGAATCTTGATCTGTCGCCCTTCATCTTGAATGACTATCTCACTCTGAGAGTAGTTGCGTCTCCCACCGTCGAAGACGTCTTCCATGAACTGCGCGTCGCGGCTTATCAGCACGCGACCGCTATCCAGTTCTTCAAACCGATACGCTTTCTCGTGCTCCGAGTACCCGAGAAAACGGCAACGCACCGACCGAGCGTCAAATTTAGTGTTTCTCCTTCGGGACCGTCACGTATGCATGGCAACCGAACACTTTCAGGTTCGCCAGCAGTGGCTTCTTGCCCGTCCAAACTTGGTGCGGCGACTTGTCGTGGCTGATGGCGCGCGTCGGACACCGGTTGCGGAGGAACGTGGCAGTCATCACCGCTTCACCCCAATATGCCTTCGACAATCCGGCGTGCTCCAACATGCAGCGAGCACATTCCACCAACGTTCGATTCATTCGTTCCGCCACCCCATTCAATTTCGGAGTATAGGTGGCGGCTCGATACCGCGACGCTTGCAGAACTTGGCCATCTCACCCGACGTATATTCGCCACCGTTGTCGGTGCGGAGTGTTTTCACACGTTTGCCAGTCTGAGTTTCAGCCCACGCTACAAACTCGGCAAACTTGTCGCCACTTCCGACTTGTTTCGGAGCAGATACACCACACAAAAATGCGACTTGTCGTCAATGAACGTGACGAAGTAGCGCTTGCCACCAAAAGTTGGTGTCTGCATGGGACCGCACACATCACTGTGAACGACCTCCAGCACTTGCTTCGCACGGTTTGGAGAGGACTTCATGTGGCTCACTCGCGTTTGTTTGCCGAGTGCACACCCGTCGCACAGCTCCCACTGCTTCACCGACGTCATGTCGATGCCTGTGCCGTAGCCCTTCTTGACGATGGCGTCTAGACCGCCATGGCCAATGTGACCAAGTCGAAGGTGCCAGAGGTACGACGTGGTGTCCCCTGCGATCCTTCGAACTTGCCGCATTGGCCTCGTCAGGCATCATCGGCGTCATGCATAACTTGAACAGGCCTTTGCCCTCGCGAGCGCCGAGCTTCCACTTGAGACCCTTTGCTTCCGCGAAACATCCGTCGCTTTGAAGGTCACGGCCAACATCCTTGGTGAAGCGGCCGACCGAGAACAAGTTGCGCGACAATTGGGGATATGCCACACATTCGTGAGCACGCCCTTCTTGTTTCCCGTGGAGTCTTCATCGACATCACAATGTCGCCTGTTCCAACCGCTTGAACCACACCGTCGTCCGCGATGCACGTCCACCGGAGAGATCTTGTGTTCTTCATGTACCGAGTACGTCATGTGCTGCGTCGCACCCGAGTCGACTAGCAACCACTCATTTGAGGCACCCGCGACGCCACCAACCGAGAAGAGAGGTAGTCGCCAGAATCTTCACTCTGCGCGACGTTCGCACGCTGCGATCGATATCGCTCAGCGTCGTTCTGATCCGCGAGGGACACTCCGCGATCCAATGTCCTTGCTTGCCGCAGCTGTGGCACGCTCCGGCCTTCTTCACCGGACGTCCTCTGCGCTGTTGTCGTTGACCATGAACGCTTGACCTTGACCGTGCGCTGTTCTCAGCACCGCCAC
>JAAVTJ010000304.1:0-10647 GCA_011947355.1 Phytophthora boehmeriae | reverse complement strand
AAAGTGATTGATTTAGGTCCTTAGTTCGCAAACTGCTTGCTACCTCTAAGCCTCTTGTCCTACCTACTGTACACTCTACTGGATTCTTTACTGGATACTGAGTTACTTGCAATCAGCGAGTGCCACGTAGATCCCATCTACCCACAATCTTGTACCCACATGTGGCGTAAACACGTCCCGTAATCACAGGAATGATTGCGGTGCCACTTGAAGGTACCGGTATCCTACCGGGTAGGTCAGCAGCTGGTCGACAACACCCACTGACTCAGCTGTTGCACCCTGAACCCCGAGCTTGTTTCGAAGAACCTCAAACTGCACCGCAGTAATCGGCTTGGTCATCAAGTCTGCCAGCATGTCGGTAGTCGAGACAGCACCACTTGACCGTCTTCCACCTTCTCGCGAAATGGTAGCGGATGTCGATGTGCTTGGTGCGCTTGTGGAACTCCGGGTTCGGCCAACGCGATGGATCCTTGGTTGTCCAGATCTTGACCGCCGACTTGGACTTCATCTCGCCGATCTCGCACAGAAATGCCTTGAGCCAAACCGCCTCTTGCGTAGCCTCCGTTAACGCCATGTACTCAGCCTGTCGAAGACAGCGCCACTGTCCGCTGCTTCTTGCTTCTCCAGCTGATGCATCCGCCGTTCATCATGAACGCGTAGCCGCTTGTACTCCGTCGAGACTCGATGTCGCCGGCCCAGTCCGCATCCGAATAACCTTGAAGTCCGTCCTCGTTGCCCGCTTGAAACCTCGATGCCATGCGTCTTCGTGCCTTGGATGTATCGGAACACCCTCTTGAGCGCTTGCCAGTGTGTCGGACACGGATCCGCAGCAAACTGGCTGAGAACTCCCACTGCGGCTGCGAGGTCCGGCCGAGTCCCCACCATCAGGTACATCAAACACCCGACGGCGTTCCGGTACGGCACCTTCGCCATGGTCTCTTCGTGCTTGCAACCGTCTTCGCACATGGCCTTGGTCAACTTGAGTCCCGGGTCTTGTGGTGTCTTCACAGGCTTGCTGTCTTGCATGCTGAACTCTCCAGGATGTCCTTCGCAAACTTGGTCTGCCGCACCGACACCTTCCCAGCTGTGAGATCTTGATCAATCTCCATGCCGAGGAAGTACTTGAGCTGACCCATGTCCGTCATCTCGAAGCGGTCACCGAGCGCCTTCTTGGTCGACTTAAGCAACTCGTCCGTGCTGCTGGCCAGGACCAGATCATCCACATATAGCGCCACGAAGATCATGTCTTGGTCATCCCGCTTGACGTAGACGCAGTGGTCCGACTCGCACTTCTTGAATCCCAGCTCCAGCATGAACTTGTCGATGGTCTGATTCCACATGCGTGGCGACTGCTTCAAACCATACAACGAACGCTTGAGTTTGCACATGGTCCGGGCGCGCCTCATCAACATAGCCATCCGGCTGCGCCATGTAGATGTTCATCCAGCACGCCGTTCAGGAACGCCGTCTTCACATCCATCTGGTGCAGCTTCAAACCATACTTGGCCGCCAGACTCAGCACGATCCGGATCGACGTAAACTTGGCCACCGGCGCGAACGTTTCTTCGTAGTCGATGCCGAACTTCTGCGAAAACCCCTGGCCACCAGTCGCGCCTTGAATCGCTCGATCTCTCCGGCCTGGTTTTCCTTGACACGGAACACCCACCGACAGCCGATCGCCTTGCGTCCCTTCGGCAGTGGCACAACATCCCACGTGTCGTTCTTGAGCAGCGAGTCACACTCCGAGTCGCACGCCTTCCACTTCAGTCGATTCCATCGCCGACTTGAACGTGGTCGGCATTTTCCCACTGAATCCACGACGTACGCAGCTTCGGTCTTGACTTTCTTGCCGCAGACATCTCGTTCAGAGTCTGATGTCGGCTCTGCGACGCAAACCGCTTGGCACTTGGACTTCAGCTTCCTCCAGCGACTGCGTCCGCGGGTGTCGCTTGCTGCCGGGTTCGAAGTCTTCATCCGCGCATCTTCTTCATTGTCGTTCACCCGACGACATCTTGATCACTATCTCACTCGGAGAGGTTCGTCTCCCACCGTCGAAGACGTCTTCCATGAACTGCGCGTCGCGGCTCATCAACACGCGATCATCCAGCCTGTCGGTACTTGTGCTCCGAGTACCCGAAACGGCAACGCACCGACCGAGCGTCAAATTTGCGCTTTCCTTCGGGACCGTCACATATGCATGGCAACCGTTTCAGGTTCGCCAGCAGTGGCTTCTTGCCCGTCCAAACTTGGTGCGGCGACTTGTCGTGGCTGATGGCGCGCGTCGGACACCGGTTGCGAGGAACGGCAGTCATCACCGCTTCACCCCAATACCTTCGACAATCCGGCGTGCTCCAACATGCAGCGCGCACATTCCACCAACGTCCGATTCATCCGCTCCGCCACCCCATTCAGCTGAGGTACGGCGGCGTGAACTTCTGCACGGCCGCGGTCGCTGCAGAACTTGGCCATCGCACCGGACGTGTACTCGCCACCGTTGTCGCTGCGGAGGTTTTCACACGTTTGCCAGTCTGAGTTTCGGCGAACGCCAAACTCGGCAAACTTGTCTGCCACTTCCGACTTGTTTCGGAGCAGTACACACCAAAAATGCACTTGTCATCGATGAACGTGACGAAGTAGCGCTTGCCACCAAAGTTGGTGTCTGCATACCGCACACATCACTGTGATGACCTCCAGCACTTGCTTGCACGGTTGGCGACGACTTCATGGACTCACTCGCGTTTGTTTGCCGAGTGCATCCGTCGCACAGCTCCCACTGCTTCACCGACGTCATGTCGATGCCTGTGCCGTAGCTTCTTGACGATGGCGTCCAGACCGCCATGGCCATGTGACCAAGTCGAAGGTGCCAGAGGTACGACGTGGTGTCCCCTTTGCGATCCTTCGAGCTTCAGCATTGGCCTCGTCAGGCATCATCGGCGTCATGCAGAGCTTGAACAGACCTTTGCCACGAGCAGCCGAGCTTCCACTTGAGACCCTTCGCTTCCGTGAAGCATCCGTCGCGCCGAAGTTCCAACATCCTTGGTGAAGCGACCAACCGAGAACAGGTTGCGCGACAGCTTCGGGATGTGCCACACGTTCGTGAGCACACCCTTCTTGATCCCGTGAGGCGTCTTCATCGTCATCACGATGTCGCCGCTGCCGATCGCTTGGACCGCACCGTCGTCTGCGAGGCTCACGTTCACTGGGTCGAAGCTCTTGTAGTTCCGCATGAACTTGAGCTCGTCATGTGCTGCGTCGCACCCGAGTCGACCAGCCACACAACACTCGACTGGAGGCACCCGCGACGCCACCAACCGAGAAGAGATAGTCGCCAGAACTTCGTCCTGCGCGACGTTCGCACGCTGCGACCGATATCGCTCAGCGTCGTTCTGATCCGCGAGGCACTCCGCGATCCAATGTCCTTGTTTGCCGCAGTTGTGGCACGCTCCGGCCTTCTTCACCGGACGTCCTCTGCGCTTGTTGTCGTTGACCATGAACGCTTGACCTGACCGTGCGCTGCTCCTTCAGCACCGCCACCTTGTTCCTTGCGCTTCATGTCTTCATGCAGGAGCCGAGACGTCACGAGTTCCCACGACAGCGAGTCCGACCTGGACTCCAACGCCGTGATGAGGAACTGGTACGACTCGCTCAGACTGCCCAGAAGCGTGATCACCAAGTCGTCCTCGCTGACCGGAGCGCCCACTGCGTCGAGCTGCTCCGCCAGAGTCTTGAGCTTGTTGATGTGCTCCAGCACACCATCACCTTCGTCCATCATCGTCGTGAAGAAACGTCGACGAAGGAAGAGCTTGTTGGCCAAACTCTTCTTCTCGAAGTGTCCTTCCAGTCTTGACCATGCATCGCGCACCCTTGCCGATCGGACCAGCGGGCAGCTGCGAGTCCTCCATCGCGAGACAGATCATCGCCAGCGCCTTGCGCGACTTCCTGTTGAACGCGCTTGATCAGCCGCAGTCTGGCAGTGCTCCAGCTTGACTTCTCCGCTGCCACGTCCCACAGTTCGCGCCTCGAGCACCATCTGCATCTTGAACTTCCACGTGTGGAAGTTGGTTCCATCGAACTTGTTGATGCGGCTTGTCGAAGAATCCATGGCGAAGGCGTAGTCGGGGTTGAGCGAAGAAGTTCGGGCTTGGGCTCATAACCAAAAGGCTTGAGTGGTTTGATGGCAAAATGCAAAGTGATTGATTTAGGTCCTTAGTTCGCAAACTGCTTGCTACCTCTAAGCCTCTTGTCCTACCTACTGGGTACACTCTACTGGATTCTTTACTGGATACTGAGTTACCTTAGCCAATCAGCGAGTGCCACGTAGATCCCATCTTGTACCCACAATCTTGTACCCACATGTGGCGTAAACACCGTCCCGTAATCACAGGAATGATTGCGGTGCCACTGAGTGAAGGTCATACCGGTATCCTACCGGTATACCGCAGCTGGTCGAGACGTCTTCTTGACAACAAGAGTCGCCAGCGCCGAGCTCACTCGGTGGAAGCGCAAGCTCCGGTCTGCGTTTGGGTTTTTGAGCGAGTTCGGGTGATCAGCCCAAGATCGCTCGCCGAGTTGCTGAGTCGTCGCGCGGTGTGAGGATCCGCAAGATTCCATTGCCACGTACTCCGGAGACTAAGCTGCGAGATGTCTTCAGGGCGACGGAGGGAACCCCATACTCATGGACTCGCATATGCGGACCCCGGGAAGAAGTCACCGAGGAGCCGGTACCCATATACTACGACGCTGCAGACGAAGCTGAACTCGACGAGGATGAAGATGATCCCAGACGAGACGAAACGCCGTAGACGCAACCGACGAGCTCGCCGCTGGCTCGGATCCGTCAGCTCAGCCTCGACGACTCGCCGAGAGGCGCTGTAGCCAGATGATGGAGCTCCGGACGCACGCTCCCTCGATAGGATTCCGGTCTGAGGGCACAAGAGGGACGGAGCGAGTGAAGTCGTTGACGTGGCTGAAGCACTTCATTTACGAGATGCATGGGCGCGCGGATGCCGCGGGAGACGTGGTGCCGGTTGCCTGGCTGAGACTTGGTCAGCCGGCACGACACTGGTACCGACAGTTGACTCGGAAGGAGAAGAAGAACTGGAATCTAATTGGGCGAGAAGTTCGTCTCCGACTACTGCACGGACCATGACCAGGATGCAGCAATCCGCTAGCCACCAGCGAAGCGCAAAGAGAAATGAACACATCTGGTGACTTCTTGCTTCGTCTGAATGGGCTTGCGCTCGCAATGCCGGTATCCAGTACGAGAAAGGTGGAGCGAACGCAGAAAGCCATGTGCGACAATTTCTTTGCATTGCGGTGACGATAAGATTATGGACACGCTGTACAGCCAAACTCAAGTCCATCGACGAAGTCGAGAAACGAATCAACAAGAGGATGGAAGGAGAGAAGCTCCAGAAGCAGCGAGATCGTCAGTCCAAGGTGCAGAACAAGGGACCCCAAACGACTTCCAAGCGTGAAGGTTACCAAGACCGAATACTCGCCGAGATGAAAGCGCGTCGAGGACAGTCGCTGGCTCGTCCGGAGAGCGAAAACGCGCTATGACGCCGATTCGGCCGATCCGATCTCGTCGAGTGGAGACAGTCACTACGATGACCACGATGAATCCGACTCGGCGAGTGATTCCCACTATATGGATGCGGCATGCCCAAGACCGAGAGCGTGACTCGGTGAGTCGAGGCTACTCGGCGAAACAGCGACCAAGCTCGCGAGCTCCAGGCTCGACGAGTCCCTACGGACACCGCCGAGATCGACGACCGTCACGCGACAACCCTGAGGGAGCGCCGACCTGGCGATCCCAGGAGGCGTGTGGCGCCATGGGGCACGACACCACTTTGCCGAAAGCGGTGCAAATTCTGCCAACAAGTTCACGATGTTGGGCAGTGTGAACTGTTCCAACAATTTGAGAAACTCACCAGTTCGTATGACGTCCGTCGACAAGCCGACCGTGCCCGACGACCTCAAGAGCCTTGTGACACCTAGTAATTTTGTTGTCAAGAAGACGTCTCGACCAGCTGCGGTATACCGGTAGGATACCGGTATGACCTTCACTCAGTGGCACCGCAATCATTCCTGTGATTACGGGACGGTGTTTACGCCACATGTGGGTACAAGATTGTGGGTACAAGATGGGATCTACGTGGCACTCGCTGATTGGCTAAGGTAACTCAGTATCCAGTAAAGAATCCAGTAGAGTGTATCCAGTAGGTAGGACAAGAGGCTTAGAGGTAGCAAGCAGTTTGCGAACTAAGGACCTAAATCAATCACTTTGCATTTTGCTCTAAACCACTCAAGCCTTTTGGTTATGAGCCCAAGCCCCGTATTCTCTGCTCAAGACCCCGACTACGCCTTCGCCATGACGCGCTGCCTCGACGACGACCGCCCGCATCAACAAGTTCGATGGAACCAACTTCCACACGTGGAAGTTCAAGATGCAGATGGTGCTCGAGGAGCGCGAACTGTGGGAAGTGGCATGTGGGAGATCAAGCTGGAGCACTGCCAGACTGCGGCGGACCAAGCGCGACGTTGAAGAAGTCGCGCAAGGCGCTGGCGATGATCTGTCTCGCGATGGAGGACTCGCAGCTACCGCTGGTCCGATCGGCCAAGTGACGCGCATGATGCATGGTCAAGACTGGAAGGACACTTCGAGAAGAAGAGTTTGGCTCAAGCTCTTTTCGTCGACGTTTCTTCACGACGATGATGGACGAAGGTGATGATGCTGGAGCACATCAACAAGCTCAAGACTCTGGCGGAGCAGCTCGACGCGGTGGGCGCTCCGGTCAGCGAGGACGACTTGGTGATCACGCTTGGCAGTCTGAGCGAGTCGTACCAGTTCCTCATCACGGCGTTGGAGTCCAGGTCGGACTCGCTGTCGGGAACTCGTGACGTCTCGGCTCTGCATGAAGACATGAAGCGCAAGGAACAAGGTGGCGGTGCTGAGGGAACAGCGCACGGTCAAGGTCAAGCGTTCATGGTCAACGACAACAAGCGCAGAGGACGTCCGGTGAAGAAGACCGGAGCGTGCCACAACTGCGGCAAACAAGGACACTGGATCGCGGAGTGTCCCTCGCGGATCCAGAACGACGCTGAGCGATATCGGTCGCAGCGTGCGAACGTCGCGCAGGACGAAGATTCTGGCGACTATTCTTCTCGGTTGGTGGCGTCGCGGGTGCCTCCAAGTCGAGTGTTGTGTGGCTGGTCGACTCGGGTGCGACGCACATGACGAGCTCCAAGAAGTTCATGCGGAACTACAAGAGCTTCGACCCAGTGAACGTGAGCCTCGCAGACGACGGTGCGGTCCAAGCGATCGGCAGCGGCGACATCGTGATGACGATGAAGACGCCTCGCGGGATCAAGAAGGGTGTGCTCACGAACGTGTGGCACATCCCGAAGCTGTCGCGCAACCTGTTCTCGGTTGGTCGCTTCACCAAGGATGTTGGACCAGTCACCTTCGAGCGCGACGGATGCTTCACGGAAGCGAAGGGTCTCAAGTGGAAGCTCGGCGCTCGTGAAGGCAAAGGTCTGTTCAAGCTCTGCATGACGCCGATGATGCCTGACGAGGCCAATGCGGCAAGCTCGAAGGATCGCAAAGGGGACACCACGTCGTACCTCTGGCACCTTCGACTTGGTCACATTGGCCATGGCGGTCTAGACGCCATCGTCAAGAAGGGCTACGGCACAGGCATCGACATGACGTCGGTGAAGCAGTGGGAGCTGTGCACGGATGCTCACTCGGCAAACAAACGCGAGTGAGCTACATGAAGTCGTCGCCCAACCGCGCCAAGCAAGTGCTGGAGGTCGTTCACAGTGATGTGCGGTCCCATGCAGACACCAACGTTTGGTGGCAAGCGGTACTTCGTCACGTTCATCGATGACAAGTCGCACTTTGCGGTGTACTTGTTGCGGAACAAGTCCGAGGTGGCGGACAAGTTCGCGGAGTTTGTGGCGTGGGCCGAAACTCAGACTGGCAAACGCGTGAAAACACTCCGCAGCGACAACGGTGGCGAGTACACTTCCGGTGCGATGGCCAAGTTCTGCAGCGACCGCGGGATCGTGCAGAAGTTCACGCCGCCGTACACGCCTCAGCTGAACGGAGTGGCGGAGCGGATGAACCGACGTTGGTGGAATGTGCGCGCTGCATGTTGGAGCACGCCGGATTGTCGAAGGCATATTGGGGTGAAGCGGTGATGACTGCCACGTTCCTCCGCAACCGGTGTCCGACGCGCGCCATCAGCCACGACAAGTCGCCGCACCAAGTTTGACGGGCAAGAAGCCACTGCTGGCGAACCTGAAAGTGTTTGGTTGCCATGCATATGTGACGGTCCCGAAGGAGAAACGCACCAAGTTTGACGCTCGGTCGGTGCGTTGCCGTTTTCTCGGGTACTCGGAGCACGAGAAAGCGTATCGGTTTGAAGAACTGATAGCGGTCGCGTGTTGGTGAGCCGCGACGCGCAGTTCATGGAAGACGTCTTCGACGGTGGGAGACGCAACTACTCTCAGTGAGATAGTCATTCAAGATGAAGAGGCGACAGATCAAGATTCGTCGCAGTCGGATGAGGACGACAATGAAGAAGAAGATGCGCGGATGACTTCGAACCCGGCAGCAAGCGACACCCGCGGACGCAGTCGCTGGAGGAAGCCGAAGTTCCAAGTGCCAAGCGGTTGCGTCGCAGAGCCGACATCAGACTCTGGACGAGATGTCTGCGGCAGCACAAGAAAGTCAAGACTTCGAAGCTGCGTACGTCGTGGATTCAGTGGGAGAAATGCCGACCACGTTCAAGTCGGCGATGGAATCCAGCGACGCAGCCAAGTGGAAGGAGGCTTGCGACTCGGAGTGTGACTCGCTGCTCAAGAACGACACGTGGGATGTTGTGCCACTGCCGAAGGGACGCAAGGCGATCGGCTGTCGGTGGGTGTTCCGTGTCAAGGAAAACCAGGCCGGAGAGATCGAGCGATTCAAGGCGCGACTGGTGGCCAAGGGGTTTTCGCAGAAGTTCGGCATCGACTACGAAGAAACGTTCGCGCCGGTGGCCAAGTTACGTCGATCCGGATCGTGCTGAGTCTGGCGGCCAAGTATGGTTTGAAGCTGCACCAGATGGATGTGAAGACGGCGTTCCTGAACGGCGTGCTGGATGAAGACATCTACATGGCGCAGCCGGATGGCTGTTGATGAGGCGCGCCGGACCATGTGTGCAAACTCAAGCGTTCGTTGTATGGTTTGAAGCAGTCGCCACGCATGTGGAATCAGACCATCGACAAGTTCATGCTGGAGCTGGGATTCAAGAAGTGCGAGTCGGACCACTGCGTCTACGTCAAGCGGGATGACCAAGACATGATCTTCGTGGCGCTATATGTGGATGATCTGGTCCTGGCCAGCAGCACGGACGAGTTGCTTAAGTCGACCAAGAAGGCGCTCGGTGACCGCTTCGAGATGACGGACATGGGTCAGCTCAAGTACTTCCTCGGCATGAGATTGATCAAGATCTCACAGCTGGGAAGGTGTCGGTGCGGCAGACCAAGTTTGCGAAGGACATCCTGGAGAAGTTCAGCATGCAAGACAGCAAGCCTGTGAAGACACCACAAGACCCGGGACTCAAGTTGACCAAGGCCATGTGCGAAGACGGTTGCAAGCACGAAGAGACCATGGCGAAGGTGCCGTACCGGAACGCCGTCGGGTGTTTGATGTACCTGATGGTGGGGACTCGGCCGGACCTCGCAGCCGCAGTGGGAGTTCTCAGCCAGTTTGCTGCGGATCCGTGTCCGACACACTGGCAAGCGCTCAAGAGGGTGTTCCGATACATCCAAGGCACGAAGACGCATGGCATCGAGTTTCAAGCGGGCAACGAGGACGGACTTCAAGGTTATTCGGATGCGGACTGGGCCGGCGACATCGAGTCTCGACGGAGTACAAGCGGCTACGCGTTCATGATGAACGGCGGATGTACCAGCTGGAGAAGCAAGAAGCAGCGGACAGTGGCGCTGTCCTCGACGGAGGCTGAGTACATGGCGTTAACGGAGGCTACGCAAGAGGCGGTTTGGCTCAAGGCATTTCTGTGCGAGATCGGCGAGATGAAGTCCAAGTCGGCGGTCAAGATCTACGAGGACAACCAAGGATCCATCGCGTTGGCCAAGAACCCGGAGTTCCACAAGCGCACCAAGCACATCGACATCCGCTACCATTTCGTGCGCGAGAAGGTGGAAGACGGTCAAGTGGTGCTGCAGTATGTCTCGACTACCGACATGCTGGCAGACTTGATGACCAAGCCGATTACTGCGGTGCAGTTTGAGGTTCTTCGAAACAAGCTCGGGGTTCAGGGTGCAACAGCTGTCGAGTCGAGTGGGAGTGTTGTCAAGAAGACGTCTCGACCAGCTGCGGTATACCGGTAGGATACCGGTATGACCTTCACTCAGTGGCACCGCAATCATTCCTGTGATTACGGGACGGTGTTTACGCCACATGGGTACAAGATTGTGGGTACAAGATGGGATCTACGTGGCACTCGCTGATTGGCTAAGGTAACTCAGTATCCAGTAAAGAATCCAGTAGAGTCCGTAGGACAAGAGGCTTAGAGGTAGCAAGCAGTTTGCGAACTAAGGACCTAAATCAATCACTTTGCATTTTGCCATCAA
>JAAVTJ010000303.1:0-26146 GCA_011947355.1 Phytophthora boehmeriae | reverse complement strand
ATTGGAGCACGCCAGTTGTCGAAGGCATATTGGGGTGAAGCGGTGATGACTGCCACGTTCCTCCGCAACCGGTGTCCGACGCGCGCCATCAGCCACGACAAGTCGCCGCACCAAGTTTGGACGGGCAAGAAGCCACTGCTGGCGAACCTGAAAGTGTTCGGTTGCCATGCATACGTGACGGTCCCGAAGGAAAAACGCACCAAGTTTGACGCTCGGTCGGTGCGTTGCCGTTTTCTCGGGTACTCGGAGCACGAGAAAGCGTATCGGTTTGAAGAACTGGATAGCGGTCGCGTGCTGATAAGCCGCGACGCGCAGTTCATGGAAGACGTCTTCGACGGTGGGAGACGCAACTACTCTCAGAGTGAGATAGTCATTCAAGATGAAGGGGCGACAGATCAAGATTCGTCGCAGTCGGATGAGGATGCAGACATTGAAGAAGAAGATGCGCGGGACGAAGACTTCGAACCCGGCAGCAAGCGACACCCGCGGACGCAGTCACTGGAGGAAGCGGTGGAAACTCCAAGTGCCAAGCGGTTCGCGTCGCAGAGCCGACACCAGACTCTCGATGAGATGTCTGCGGCAGCACAAGAAAGTCAAGACTTTGAAGCTGCGTACGTCGTGGATTCAGTGGGAGAAATGCCGACCACGTTCAAGTCGGCGATGGAATCCAGCGACGCAGTCAAGTGGAAGGAAGCGTGCGACTCAGTGTGACTCACTGCTCAAGAACGACACGTGGGATGTCGTGCCACTGCCGAAGGACGCAAGGCGATCGGCTGTCGGTGGGTGTTCCGTGTCAAGGAAAACCAGGCCGGAGAGATCGAGCGATTCAAGGCGCGACTGGTGGCCAAGGGTTTTCGCAGAAGTTCGGCATCGACTACGAAGAAACGTTCGCGCCGGTGGCCAAGTTTACGTCGATCCGGATCGTGCTGAGTCTGGCGGCCAAGTATGGTTTGAAGCTGCACCAGATGGATGTGAAGACGGCGTTCCTGAACGGCGTGCTGGATGAAGACATCTACATGGCGCAGCCGGATGGCTATGTTGATGAGGCGCGCCCGGACCATGTGTGCAAACTCAAGCGTTCGTTGTATGGTTTGAAGCAGTCGCCACGCATGTGGAATCAGACCATCGACAAGTTCATGCTGGAGCTGGGATTCAAGAAGTGCGAGTCGGACCACTGCGTCTACGTCAAGCGGGATGACCAAGACATGATCTTCGTGGCGCTATATGTGGATGATCTGGTCCTGGCCAGCAGCACGGACGAGTTGCTTAAGTCGACCAAGAAGGCGCTCGGTGACCGCTTCGAGATGACGGACATGGGTCAGCTCAAGTACTTCCTCGGCATGGAGATTGATCAAGATCTCACAGCTGAAGGTGTCGGTGCGGCAGACCAAGTTTGCGAAGGACATCCTGGAGAAGTTCAGCATGCAAGACAGCAAGCCAGTGAAGACACCACAAGACCCGGGACTCAAGTTGACCAAGGCCATGTGCGAAGACGGTTGCAAGCACGAAGAGACCATGGCGAAGGTGCCGTACCGGAACGCCGTCGGGTGTTTGATGTACCTGATGGTGGGGACTCGGCCGGACCTCGCAGCCGCAGTGGGAGTTCTCAGCCAGTTTGCTGCGGATCCGTGTCCGACACACTGGCAAGCGCTCAAGAGGGTGTTCCGATACATCCAAGGCACGAAGACGCATGGCATCGAGTTTCAAGCGGGCAACGAGGACGGACTTCAAGGTTATTCGGATGCGGACTGGGCCGGCGACATCGAGTCTCGACGGAGTACAAGCGGCTACGCGTTCATGATGAACGGCGGATGCATCAGCTGGAGAAGCAAGAAGCAGCGGACAGTGGCGCTGTCTTCGACGGAGGCTGAGTACATGGCGTTAACGGAGGCTACGCAAGAGGCGGTTTGGCTCAAGGCATTTCTGTGCGAGATCGGCGAGATGAAGTCCAAGTCGGCGGTCAAGATCTACGAGGACAACCAAGGCTCCATCGCGTTGGCCAAGAACCCGGAGTTCCACAAGCGCACCAAGCACATCGACATCCGCTACCATTTCGTGCGCGAGAAGGTGGAAGACGGTCAAGTGGTGCTGCAGTATGTCTCGACTACCGACATGCTGGCAGACTTGATGACCAAGCCGATTACTGCGGTGCAGTTCGAAGTTCTTCGAAACAAGCTCGGGGTTCAGGGTGCAACAGCTGTCGAGTCGAGTGGGAGTGTTGTCAAGAAGACGTCTCGACCAGCTGCGGTATACCGGTAGGATACCGGTATGACCTTCACTCAGTGGCACCGCAATCATTCCTGTGATTACGGGACGATGTTTACGCCACATGTGGGTACAAGATTGTGGGTACAAGATGGGATCTACGTGGCACTCGCTGATTGGCTAAGGTAACTCAGTATCCAGTAAAGAATCCAGTAGAGTGTATCCAGTAGGAAACTCAGTAGGCTTAGAGGTAGCAAGCAGTTTGCGAACTAAGGACCTAAATCAATCACTTTGCATTTTGCCATCAATCGATCATAGCCTTTTAGCACGCCCTTCTTGTTTCCCCGTGGAGTCTTCATCGACATCACAATGTCGCCTGTTCCAACCGCTTGAACCACACCGTCGTCCGCGAGATGCACGTCCACCGGAGAGATCTTCTTGTAGTTCTTCATGTACTCTTTCGAGTACGTCATGTGCTGCGTCGCACCCGAGTCGACCAGCCAAACTTCACTCGACTTGGAGGCACCCGCGACGCCACCAACCGAGAAGAGGTAGTCGCCAGAATCTTCACTCTGCGCGACGTTCGCACGCTGCGATCGATATCGCTCAGCGTCGTTCTGGATCCGCGAGGGACACTCCGCGATCCAATGTCCTTGTTTGCCGCAGTTGTGGCACGCTCCGGCCTTCTTCACCGGACGTCCTCTGCGCTTGTTGTCGTTGACCATGAACGCTTGACCTTGACCGTGCGCTGTTCCTCAGCACCGCCACCTTGTTCCTTGCGCTTCATGTCTTCATGCAGGAGCCGAGACGTCACGAGTTCCCACGACAGCGAGTCCGACCTGGACTCCAACGCCGTGATGAGGAACTGGTACGACTCGCTCAGACTGCCCAGAAGCGTGATCACCAAGTCGTCCTCGCTGACCGGAGCGCCCACCGCGTCGAGCTGCTCCGCCAGAGTCTTGAGCTTGTTGATGTGCTCCAGCACATCATCACCTTCGTCCATCATCGTCGTGAAGAAACGTCGACGAAGGAAGAGCTTGTTGGCCAAACTCTTCTTCTCGAAGTGTCCTTCCAGTCTTGACCATGCATCATGCGCGTCCTTGGCCGAGCGAACCAGCGGCAGCTGCGAGTCCTCCATCGCGAGACAGATCATCGCCAGCGCCTTGCGCGACTTCTTCTTGAACAGCGCTTGGTCCGCCGCAGCCTGGCAGTGTTCCAGCTTGATCTCCCCACATGCCACTTCCCACAGTTCGCGCTCCTCGAGCACCATCTGCATCTTGAACTTCCACGTGTGGAAGTTGGTTCCGTTGAACTTGTTGATGCGGGCGGTCGTCGTCGAGGCAGCGTCCATGGCGAAGGCGTAGTCGGGGTCTTGAGCAGAGAATACGGGGCTTGGGCTCATAACCAAAAGGCTATGATCGATTGATGGCAAAATGCAAAGTGATTGATTTAGGTCCTTAGTTCGCAAACTGCTTGCTACCTCTAAGCCTACTGAGTTTCCTACTGGATACACTCTACTGGATTCTTTACTGGATACTGAGTTACCTTAGCCAATCAGCGAGTGCCACGTAGATCCCATCTTGTACCCACAATCTTGTACCCACATGTGGCGTAAACATCGTCCCGTAATCACAGGAATGATTGCGGTGCCACTGAGTGAAGGTCATACCGGTATCCTACCGGTATACCGCAGCTGGTCGAGACGTCTTCTTGACAACAGAGACGTCTTGGGCAGAGGACATGGTGCTTGGGCTCATAACCTGATAGAAGGTATGGATCTTGGACACCGTGAAGTTGGACGAAGCGGAGGGAGGGCAGCACTCTGGGCGAGACCGGAGCGAAGTCAGGAAACCACTTGAGGGGTAGAATGAAGATTCGAAAGTGATTGATTGAGGTCTTTAGTTCGCAAGCCTACTTTCTATCTCTAGACCTACTGGATACACATTACTTGATTCTTTTCTGGATACTGAGTTGCTGCAGCCAATCCGAGAGTGCCACGTCGATTCCCCATCTTGCACCCACAATCTTGTACCCACAGTGGCGTAATCGATAGTGGCGCAATCAACGGTGGCGTAATCAACGTGGGTTCGGATTGGACCGGTTCGGATTAACCGGTTCACGGCTGATAACCGATACCAAACCGGTAACCCTCAATAGTCCGGACGTGTCGCCACCATCAAGTACATAAGAGCCCCGACGGCACTTCGATACGGCACGTTCTTCATCGTGTCTTCATGCTTGCAGCCGTCCTCGCACATGTTCTTGGTCAACTTGAGTCCGGGGTCTTGCGGCGTCTTCACAGGCTTGCTGTCTTGCATGCCGAACTTGGTCAGGATGGACTTGAGGAACTTGGTCTGGCGCACAGTCACTTGGCCAGACTCGCGGTCGTTCTTGATTTCCATGCCGAGGAAATACTCAAGCTCGCCGAGGTCCGTCATCTCAAACCGCTTGCTCAGCGCGCGCTTGGTCGATTCCAACAGCTCGTTGTTGCTGCTTGCCAGGATCAGGTCGTCCACGTACAGCACCACAAAAATCATATCTTGGTCGTCCCTCTTGACGTAGACGCAGTGATCCGACTCGCACTTCTTGAACCCCAGCTTGAGCATGAAGTCGTCGATGGTCTGGTTCCACATCCGCGGCGACTGCTTCAAACCATACAACGAACGCTTGAGTTTGCACACATGGTCCGGGCGCGCCTCATCAACATAGCCATCCGGCTGCGCCATGTAGATGTCTTCATCCAGCACGCCGTTCAGGAACGCCGTCTTCACATCCATCTGGTGCAGCTTCAAACCATACTTGGCCGCCAGACTCAGTACGATCCGGATCGACGTGAACTTGGCCACCGGCGCGAACGTCTCGTCATAGTCGATGCCGTACTTCTGCGAGAACCCCTTGACCACCAGTCGCGCCTTGAACCGCTCGATCTCTCCAGCTTGGTTTTCCTTCACGCGAAACACCCATCTGCAACCGATTGCCTTGCGACCTTTCGGCAGTGGCACCAACGACCATGTCTTGTTCTTGCGAAGTGAGTCGACTTCCGAATCACACGCTTCCTTCCACTTGGCCGCGTTGCTGGATTCCATCGCCGACTTGAATGTAGTCGGCATTTCTCCCACTAAATCCACAACAAAGGCCGCTTCAAAATCTTCTTCTCCATTTGCGACTGCTGACATCTCGTCGAGCGTCTGCGGCCAACTCTGTCGCTTGGATCTTGGGATCTCCGCCGCTTCTTCCAACGACTGCGTCCGCTGGTGTCGCTTGCTGCCGGGTTCAAAATCTTGATACCGCGCAGCTTCTTCTTGTGCGTCGTCCTCGGACGATGCTTCTTGATCTGTGGACTCTTCATCTAGAAGTTCCACAACAACTTCTTGATCGTGACTGCGTCTCCCACCGTCGAAGACGTCTTCCATGAACTGCGCGTCGCGGCTCACTAGCACACGACCGCTCTTGATCTCTTCGAAACGATACGCTTTTTCGTGCTCCGAGTACCCGAGAAACCGACATCGCACTGCTCGAGCGTCAAACTTGGTGCGTTTTTCCTTCGGAACCGTCACATATGCATGGCAACCGAACATTTTCAGGTTCGCCAGCAGTGGTTTCTTGCCGGTCCAAACTTGGTGCGGAGACTTGTCGTGGCTGATGGCTCGCGTCGGACACCGATTACGAAGGAACGTAGCAGTCATTACTGCTTCACCCCAATACGAATTGGACAATCCGGCATGTTCCAACATACAGCGCGCACATTCCACCAACGTTCGATTCATTCGTTCCGCCACCCCATTCAATTTCGGAGTATAGGGTGGCGTGAACTTCTGCTCGATACCGCGACGCTTGCAGAACTTGGCCATCTCACCCGACGTATATTCGCCACCGTTGTCGGTGCGGAGTGTTTTCACACGTTTGCCAGTCTGAGTTTCAGCCCACGCTACAAACTCGGCAAACTTGTCTGCCACTTCCGACTTGTTTCGGAGCAGATACACCACACAAAAATGCGACTTGTCGTCAATGAACGTGACGAAGTAGCGCTTGCCACTAAAAGTTGGTGTCTGCATGGGACCGCACACATCACTGTGAACGACCTCCAGCACTTGCTTCGCACGGTTTGGAGAGGACTTCATGTGGCTCACTCGCGTTTGTTTGCCGAGTGCACACCCGTCGCACAGCTCCCACTGCTTCACCGACGTCATGTCGATGCCTGTGCCGTAGCCCTTCTTGACGATGGCGTCCAGACCGCCATGGCCAATGTGACCAAGTCGAAGGTGCCAGAGGTACGACGTGGTGTCCCCTTTGCGATCCTTCGAGCTTGCCGCATTGGCCTCGTCAGGCATCATCGGTGTCATGCAGAGCTTGAACAGACCTTTGCCCTCACGAGCACCGAGCTTTCACTTGAGACCCTTTGCTTCCGCAAAGCATCCGTCGCGCTCGAAGGTGACTGGTCCAACATCCTTGGTGAAGCGGCCGACCGAGAACAAGTTGCGCGACAACTTGGGGATATGCCACACATTCGTGAGCACGCCCTTCTTGTTTCCCCGTGGAGTCTTCATCGACATCACAATGTCGCCTGTTCCAACCGCTTGAACCACACCGTCGTCCGCGAGATGCACGTCCACCGGAGAGATCTTCTTGTAGTTCTTCATGTACTCTTTCGAGTACGTCATGTGCTGCGTCGCACCCGAGTCGACCAGCCACACAACACTCGACTTGGAGGCACCCGCGACGCCACCAACCGAGAAGAGGTAGTCGCCAGAATCTTCACTCTGCGCGACGTTCGCACGCTGCGATCGATAAAAAGTCAAAGTCGTTTGAGCACTAGATGTCAAAATGCAAAGTGATTGATTTAGGTCCTTAGTTCGCAAACTGCTTGCTACCTCTAAGCCTCTTGTCCTACCTACTGGGTACACTCTACTGGATTCTTTACTGGATACTGAGTTACCTTAGCCAATCAGCGAGTGCCACGTAGATCCCATCTTGTACCCACAATCTTGTACCCACATGTGGCGTAAACACCGTCCCGTAATCACTGGAATGATTGCGGTGCCACTGAGTGAAGGTCATACCGGTATCCTACCGGTATACCGCAGCTGGTCGAGACGTTTTCTTGACAACACTCCCACTCGACTCGACAGCTGTTGCACCCTGAACCCCGAGCTTGTTTCGAAGAACCTCAAACTGCACCGCAGTAATCGGCTTGGTCATCAAGTCTGCCAGCATGTCGGTAGTCGAGATATACTGCAGCACCACTTGACCGTCTTCCACCTTCTCGCGCACAAAATGGTAGCGGATGTCGATGTGCTTGGTGCGCTTGTGGAACTCCGGGTTCTTGGCCAACGCGATGGATCCTTGGTTGTCCTCGTAGATCTTGACCGCCGACTTGGACTTCATCTCGCCGATCTCGCACAGAAATGCCTTGAGCCAAACCGCCTCTTGCGTAGCCTCCGTTAACGCCATGTACTCAGCCTCCGTCGAAGACAGCGCCACTGTCCGCTGCTTCTTGCTTCTCCAGCTGATGAATCCGCCGTTCATCATGAACGCGTAGCCGCTTGTACTCCGTCGAGACTCGATGTCGCCGGCCCAGTCCGCATCCGAATAACCTTGAAGTCCGTCCTCGTTGCCCGCTTGAAACTCGATGCCATGCGTCTTCGTGCCTTGGATGTATCGGAACACCCTCTTGAGCGCTTGCCAGTGTGTCGGACACGGATCCGCAGCAAACTGGCTGAGAACTCCCACTGCGGCTGCGAGGTCCGGCCGAGTCCCCACCATCAGGTACATCAAACACCCGACGGCGTTCCGGTACGGCACCTTCGCCATGGTCTCTTCGTGCTTGCAACCGTCTTCGCACATGGCCTTGGTCAACTTGAGTCCCGGGTCTTGTGGTGTCTTCACAGGCTTGCTGTCTTGCATGCTGAACTTCTCCAGGATGTCCTTCGCAAACTTGGTCTGCCGCACCGACACCTTCCCAGCTGTGAGATCTTGATCAATCTCCATGCCGAGGAAGTACTTGAGCTGACCCATGTCCGTCATCTCGAAGCGGTCACCGAGCGCCTTCTTGATCGACTTGAGCAACTCGTCCGTGCTGCTGGCCAGGACCAGATCATCCACATATAGCGCCACGAAGATCATGTCTTGATCATCCTGCTTGACGTAGACGCAGTGGTCCGACTCGCACTTCTTGAATCCCAGCTCCAGCATGAACTTGTCGATGGTCTGATTCCACATGCGTGGCGACTGCTTCAAACCATACAACGAACGCTTGAGTTTGCACACATGGTCCGGGCGCGCCTCATCAACATAGCCATCCGGCTGCGCCATGTAGATGTCTTCATCCAGCACGCCGTTCAGGAACGCCGTCTTCACATCCATCTGGTGCAGCTTCAAACCATACTTGGCCGCCAGACTCAGTACGATCCGGATCGACGTGAACTTGGCCACCGGCGCGAACGTCTCGTCATAGTCGATGCCGTACTTCTGCGAGAACCCCTTGGCCACCAGTCGCGCCTTGAACCGCTCGATCTCTCCAGCTTGGTTTTCCTTCACGCGAAACACCCATCTGCAACCGATTGCCTTGCGACCTTTCGGCAGTGGCACCAACGACCATGTCTTGTTCTTGCGAAGTGAGTCGACTTCCGAATCACACGCTTCCTTCCACTTGGCCGCGTTGCTGGATTCCATCGCCGACTTGAATGTAGTCGGCATTTCTCCCACTAAATCCACAACAAAGGCCGCTTCAAAATCTTCTTCTCCATTTGCGACTGCTGACATCTCGTCGAGCGTCTGCGGCCAACTCTGTCGCTTGGATCTTGGGATCTCCGCCGCTTCTTCCAACGACTGCGTCCGCTGGTGTCGCTTGCTGCCGGGTTCAAAATCTTGATACCGCGCAGCTTCTTCTTGTGCGTCGTCCTCGGACGATGCTTCTTGATCTGTGGACTCTTCATCTAGAAGTTCCACAACAACTTCTTGATCGTGACTGCGTCTCCCACCGTCGAAGACGTCTTCCATGAACTGCGCGTCGCGGCTCACTAGCACACGACCGCTCTTGATCTCTTCGAAACGATACGCTTTTTCGTGCTCCGAGTACCCGAGAAACCGACATCGCACTGCTCGAGCGTCAAACTTGGTGCGTTTTTCCTTCGGAACCGTCACATATGCATGGCAACCGAACATTTTCAGGTTCGCCAGCAGTGGTTTCTTGCCGGTCCAAACTTGGTGCGGAGACTTGTCGTGGCTGATGGCTCGCGTCGGACACCGATTACGAAGGAACGTAGCAGTCATTACTGCTTCACCCCAATACGAATTGGACAATCCGGCATGTTCCAACATACAGCGCGCACATTCCACCAACGTTCGATTCATTCGTTCCGCCACCCCATTCAATTTCGGAGTATAGGGTGGCGTGAACTTCTGCTCGATACCGCGACGCTTGCAGAACTTGGCCATCTCACCCGACGTATATTCGCCACCGTTGTCGGTGCGGAGTGTTTTCACACGTTTGCCAGTCTGAGTTTCAGCCCACGCTACAAACTCGGCAAACTTGTCTGCCACTTCCGACTTGTTTCGGAGCAGATACACCACACAAAAATGCGACTTGTCGTCAATGAACGTGACGAAGTAGCGCTTGCCACTAAAAGTTGGTGTCTGCATGGGACCGCACACATCACTGTGAACGACCTCCAGCACTTGCTTCGCACGGTTTGGAGAGGACTTCATGTGGCTCACTCGCGTTTGTTTGCCGAGTGCACACCCGTCGCACAGCTCCCACTGCTTCACCGACGTCATGTCGATGCCTGTGCCGTAGCCCTTCTTGACGATGGCGTCCAGACCGCCATGGCCAATGTGACCAAGTCGAAGGTGCCAGAGGTACGACGTGGTGTCCCCTTTGCGATCCTTCGAGCTTGCCGCATTGGCCTCGTCAGGCATCATCGGTGTCATGCAGAGCTTGAACAGACCTTTGCCCTCACGAGCACCGAGCTTTCACTTGAGACCCTTTGCTTCCGCAAAGCATCCGTCGCGCTCGAAGGTGACTGGTCCAACATCCTTGGTGAAGCGGCCGACCGAGAACAAGTTGCGCGACAACTTGGGGATATGCCACACATTCGTGAGCACGCCCTTCTTGTTTCCCCGTGGAGTCTTCATCGACATCACAATGTCGCCTGTTCCAACCGCTTGAACCACACCGTCGTCCGCGAGATGCACGTCCACCGGAGAGATCTTCTTGTAGTTCTTCATGTACTCTTTCGAGTACGTCATGTGCTGCGTCGCACCCGAGTCGACCAGCCACACAACACTCGACTTGGAGGCACCCGCGACGCCACCAACCGAGAAGAGGTAGTCGCCAGAATCTTCACTCTGCGCGACGTTCGCACGCTGCGATCGATAAAAAGTCAAAGTCGTTTGAGCACTAGATGTCAAAATGCAAAGTGATTGATTTAGGTCCTTAGTTCGCAAACTGCTTGCTACCTCTAAGCCTCTTGTCCTACCTACTGGGTACACTCTACTGGATTCTTTACTGGATACTGAGTTACCTTAGCCAATCAGCGAGTGCCACGTAGATCCCATCTTGTACCCACAATCTTGTACCCACATGTGGCGTAAACACCGTCCCGTAATCACTGGAATGATTGCGGTGCCACTGAGTGAAGGTCATACCGGTATCCTACCGGTATACCGCAGCTGGTCGAGACGTTTTCTTGACAACACTCCCACTCGACTCGACAGCTGTTGCACCCTGAACCCCGAGCTTGTTTCGAAGAACCTCAAACTGCACCGCAGTAATCGGCTTGGTCATCAAGTCTGCCAGCATGTCGGTAGTCGAGATATACTGCAGCACCACTTGACCGTCTTCCACCTTCTCGCGCACAAAATGGTAGCGGATGTCGATGTGCTTGGTGCGCTTGTGGAACTCCGGGTTCTTGGCCAACGCGATGGATCCTTGGTTGTCCTCGTAGATCTTGACCGCCGACTTGGACTTCATCTCGCCGATCTCGCACAGAAATGCCTTGAGCCAAACCGCCTCTTGCGTAGCCTCCGTTAACGCCATGTACTCAGCCTCCGTCGAAGACAGCGCCACTGTCCGCTGCTTCTTGCTTCTCCAGCTGGTACATCCGCCGTTCATCATGAACGCGTAGCCGCTTGTACTCCGTCGAGACTCGATGTCGCCGGCCCAGTCCGCATCCGAATAACCTTGAAGTCCGTCCTCGTTGCCCGCTTGAAACTCGATGCCATGCGTCTTCGTGCCTTGGATGTATCGGAACACCCTCTTGAGCGCTTGCCAGTGTGTCGGACACGGATCCGCAGCAAACTGGCTGAGAACTCCCACTGCGGCTGCGAGGTCCGGCCGAGTCCCCACCATCAGGTACATCAAACACCCGACGGCGTTCCGGTACGGCACCTTCGCCATGGTCTCTTCGTGCTTGCAACCGTCTTCGCACATGGCCTTGGTCAACTTGAGTCCCGGGTCTTGTGGTGTCTTCACAGGCTTGCTGTCTTGCATGCTGAACTTCTCCAGGATGTCCTTCGCAAACTTGGTCTGCCGCACCGACACCTTCCCAGCTGTGAGATCTTGATCAATCTCCATGCCGAGGAAGTACTTGAGCTGACCCATGTCCGTCATCTCGAAGCGGTCACCGAGCGCCTTCTTGGTCGACTTAAGCAACTCGTCCGTGCTGCTGGCCAGGACCAGATCATCCACATATAGCGCCACGAAGATCATGTCTTGATCATCCTGCTTGACGTAGACGCAGTGGTCCGACTCGCACTTCTGGAATCCCAGCTCCAGCATGAACTTGTCGATGGTCTGATTCCACATGCGTGGCGACTGCTTCAAACCATACAACGAACGCTTGAGTTTGCACACATGGTCCGGGCGCGCCTCATCAACATAGCCATCCGGCTGCGCCATGTAGATGTCTTCATCCAGCACGCCGTTCAGGAACGCCGTCTTCACATCCATCTGGTGCAGCTTCAAACCATACTTGGCCGCCAGACTCAGTACGATCCGGATCGACGTGAACTTGGCCACCGGCGCGAACGTCTCGTCATAGTCGATGCCGTACTTCTGCGAGAACCCTTGACCACCAGTCGCGCCTTGAACCGCTCGATCTCTCCAGCTTGGTTTTCCTTCACGCGAAACACCCATCTGCAACCGATTGCCTTGCGACCTTTCGGCAGTGGAAAAGACTTGAGTGGTTTAGAGCAAAATGCAAAGTGATTGATTTAGGTCCTTAGTTCGCAAACTGCTTGCTACCTCTAAGCCTCTTGTCCTACCTACTGGGTACACTCTACTGGATTCTTTACTGGATACTGAGTTACCTTAGCCAATCAGCGAGTGCCACGTAGATCCCATCTTGTACCCACAATCTTGTACCCACATGTGGCGTAAACACCGTCCCGTAATCACAGGAATGATTGCGGTGCCACTGAGTGAAGGTCATACCGGTATCCTACCGGTATACCGCAGCTGGTCGAGACGTCTTCTTGACAACACTCCCACTCGACTCGACAGCTGTTGCACCCTGAACCCCGAGCTTGTTTCGAAGAACCTCAAACTGCACCGCAGTAATCGGCTTGGTCATCAAGTCTGCCAGCATGTCGGTAGTCGAGACATATTGCAGCACCACTTGACCGTCTTCCACCTTCTCGCGCACGAAATGGTAGCGGATGTCGATGTGCTTGGTGCGCTTGTGGAACTCCGGGTTCTTGGCCAACGCGATGGATCCTTGGTTGTCCTCGTAGATCTTGACCGCCGACTTGGACTTCATCTCGCCGATCTCGCACAGAAATGCCTTGAGCCAAACCGCCTCTTGCGTAGCCTCCGTTAACGCCATGTACTCAGCCTCCGTCGAAGACAGCGCCACTGTCCGCTGCTTCTTGCTTCTCCAGCTGATAAATCCGCCGTTCATCATGAACGCGTAGCCGCTTGTACTCCGTCGAGACTCGATGTCGCCGGCCCAGTCCGCATCCGAATAACCTTGAAGTCCGTCCTCGTTGCCCGCTTGAAACTCGATGCCATGCGTCTTCGTGCCTTGGATGTATCGGAACACCCTCTTGAGCGCTTGCCAGTGTGTCGGACACGGATCCGCAGCAAACTGGCTGAGAACTCCCACTGCGGCTGCGAGGTCCGGCCGAGTCCCCACCATCAGGTACATCAAACACCCGACGGCGTTCCGGTACGGCACCTTCGCCATGGTCTCTTCGTGCTTGCAACCGTCTTCGCACATGGCCTTGGTCAACTTGAGTCCCGGGTCTTGTGGTGTCTTCACAGGCTTGCTGTCTTGCATGCTGAACTTCTCCAGGATGTCCTTCGCAAACTTGGTCTGCCGCACCGACACCTTCCCAGCTGTGAGATCTTGATCAATCTCCATGCCGAGGAAGTACTTGAGCTGACCCATGTCCGTCATCTCGAAGCGGTCACCGAGCGCCTTCTTGGTCGACTTAAGCAACTCGTCCGTGCTGCTGGCCAGGACCAGATCATCCACATATAGCGCCACGAAGATCATGTCTTGATCATCCCGCTTGACGTAGACGCAGTGGTCCGACTCGCACTTCTTGAATCCCAGCTCCAGCATGAACTTGTCGATGGTCTGATTCCACATGCGTGGCGACTGCTTCAAACCATACAACGAACGCTTGAGTTTGCACACATGGTCCGGGCGCGCCTCATCAACATAGCCATCCGGCTGCGCCATGTAGATGTCTTCATCCAGCACGCCGTTCAGGAACGCCGTCTTCACATCCATCTGGTGCAGCTTCAAACCATACTTGGCCGCCAGACTCAGTACGATCCGGATCGACGTGAACTTGGCCACCGGCGCGAACGTCTCGTCATAGTCGATGCCGTACTTCTGCGAGAACCCCTTGACCACCAGTCGCGCCTTGAACCGCTCGATCTCTCCAGCTTGGTTTTCCTTCACGCGAAACACCCATCTGCAACCGATTGCCTTGCGACCTTTCGGCAGTGGAAAAGACTTGAGTGGTTTAGAGCAAAATGCAAAGTGATTGATTTAGGTCCTTAGTTCGCAAACTGCTTGCTACCTCTAAGCCTCTTGTCCTACCTACTGGGTACACTCTACTGGATTCTTTACTGGATACTGAGTTACCTTAGCCAATCAGCGAGTGCCACGTAGATCCCATCTTGTACCCACAATCTTGTACCCACATGTGGCGTAAACACCGTCCCGTAATCACAGGAATGATTGCGGTGCCACTGAGTGAAGGTCATACCGGTATCCTACCGGTATACCGCAGCTGGTCGAGACGTCTTCTTGACAACACTCCCACTCGACTCGACAGCTGTTGCACCCTGAACCCCGAGCTTGTTTCGAAGAACCTCAAACTGCACCGCAGTAATCGGCTTGGTCATCAAGTCTGCCAGCATGTCGGTAGTCGAGACATATTGCAGCACCACTTGACCGTCTTCCACCTTCTCGCGCACGAAATGGTAGCGGATGTCGATGTGCTTGGTGCGCTTGTGGAACTCCGGGTTCTTGGCCAACGCGATGGATCCTTGGTTGTCCTCGTAGATCTTGACCGCCGACTTGGACTTCATCTCGCCGATCTCGCACAGAAATGCCTTGAGCCAAACCGCCTCTTGCGTAGCCTCCGTTAACGCCATGTACTCAGCCTCCGTCGAAGACAGCGCCACTGTCCGCTGCTTCTTGCTTCTCCAGCTGATGCATCCGCCGTTCATCATGAACGCGTAGCCGCTTGTACTCCGTCGAGACTCGATGTCGCCGGCCCAGTCCGCATCCGAATAACCTTGAAGTCCGTCCTCGTTGCCCGCTTGAAACTCGATGCCATGCGTCTTCGTGCCTTGGATGTATCGGAACACCCTCTTGAGCGCTTGCCAGTGTGTCGGACACGGATCCGCAGCAAACTGGCTGAGAACTCCCACTGCGGCTGCGAGGTCCGGCCGAGTCCCCACCATCAGGTACATCAAACACCCGACGGCGTTCCGGTACGGCACCTTCGCCATGGTCTCTTCGTGCTTGCAACCGTCTTCGCACATGGCCTTGGTCAACTTGAGTCCCGGGTCTTGTGGTGTCTTCACAGGCTTGCTGTCTTGCATGCTGAACTTCTCCAGGATGTCCTTCGCAAACTTGGTCTGCCGCACCGACACCTTCCCAGCTGTGAGATCTTGATCAATCTCCATGCCGAGGAAGTACTTGAGCTGACCCATGTCCGTCATCTCGAAGCGGTCACCGAGCGCCTTCTTGGTCGACTTAAGCAACTCGTCCGTGCTGCTGGCCAGGACCAGATCATCCACATATAGCGCCACGAAGATCATGTCTTGATCATCCCGCTTGACGTAGACGCAGTGGTCCGACTCGCACTTCTTGAATCCCAGCTCCAGCATGAACTTGTCGATGGTCTGATTCCACATGCGTGGCGACTGCTTCAAACCATACAACGAACGCTTGAGTTTGCACACATGGTCCGGGCGCGCCTCATCAACATAGCCATCCGGCTGCGCCATGTAGATGTCTTCATCCAGCACGCCGTTCAGGAACGCCGTCTTCACATCCATCTGGTGCAGCTTCAAACCATACTTGGCCGCCAGACTCAGTACGATCCGGATCGACGTGAACTTGGTCACCGGCGCGAACGTCTCGTCATAGTCGATGCCGTACTTCTGCGAGAACCCTTGACCACCAGTCGCGCCTTGAACCGCTCGATCTCTCCAGCTTGGTTTTCCTTCACGCGAAACACCCATCTGCAACCGATTGCCTTGCGACCTTTCGGCAGTGGAAAAGACTTGAGTGGTTTAGAGCAAAATGCAAAGTGATTGATTTAGGTCCTTAGTTCGCAAACTGCTTGCTACCTCTAAGCCTCTTGTCCTACCTACTGGGTACACTCTACTGGATTCTTTACTGGATACTGAGTTACCTTAGCCAATCAGCGAGTGCCACGTAGATCCCATCTTGTACCCACAATCTTGTACCCACATGTGGCGTAAACACCGTCCCGTAATCACAGGAATGATTGCGGTGCCACTGAGTGAAGGTCATACCGGTATCCTACCGGTATACCGCAGCTGGTCGAGACGTCTTCTTGACAACACTCCCACTCGACTCGACAGCTGTTGCACCCTGAACCCCGAGCTTGTTTCGAAGAACCTCAAACTGCACCGCAGTAATCGGCTTGGTCATCAAGTCTGCCAGCATGTCGGTAGTCGAGACATATTGCAGCACCACTTGACCGTCTTCCACCTTCTCGCGCACGAAATGGTAGCGGATGTCGATGTGCTTGGTGCGCTTGTGGAACTCCGGGTTCTTGGCCAACGCGATGGATCCTTGGTTGTCCTCGTAGATCTTGACCGCCGACTTGGACTTCATCTCGCCGATCTCGCACAGAAATGCCTTGAGCCAAACCGCCTCTTGCGTAGCCTCCGTTAACGCCATGTACTCAGCCTCCGTCGAGGACAGCGCCACTGTCCGCTGCTTCTTGCTTCTCCAGCTGGTAAATCCGCCGTTCATCATGAACGCGTAGCCGCTTGTACTCCGTCGAGACTCGATGTCGCCGGCCCAGTCCGCATCCGAATAACCTTGAAGTCCGTCCTCGTTGCCCGCTTGAAACTCGATGCCATGCGTCTTCGTGCCTTGGATGTATCGGAACACCCTCTTGAGCGCTTGCCAGTGTGTCGGACACGGATCCGCAGCAAACTGGCTGAGAACTCCCACTGCGGCTGCGAGGTCCGGCCGAGTCCCCACCATCAGGTACATCAAACACCCGACGGCGTTCCGGTACGGCACCTTCGCCATGGTCTCTTCGTGCTTGCAACCGTCTTCGCACATGGCCTTGGTCAACTTGAGTCCCGGGTCTTGTGGTGTCTTCACAGGCTTGCTGTCTTGCATGCTGAACTTCTCCAGGATGTCCTTCGCAAACTTGGTCTGCCGCACCGACACCTTCCCAGCTGTGAGATCTTGATCAATCTCCATGCCGAGGAAGTACTTGAGCTGACCCATGTCCGTCATCTCGAAGCGGTCACCGAGCGCCTTCTTGGTCGACTTAAGCAACTCGTCCGTGCTGCTGGCCAGGACCAGATCATCCACATATAGCGCCACGAAGATCATGTCTTGATCATCCCGCTTGACGTAGACGCAGTGGTCCGACTCGCACTTCTTGAATCCCAGCTCCAGCATGAACTTGTCGATGGTCTGATTCCACATGCGTGGCGACTGCTTCAAACCATACAACGAACGCTTGAGTTTGCACACATGGTCCGGGCGCGCCTCATCAACATAGCCATCCGGCTGCGCCATGTAGATGTCTTCATCCAGCACGCCGTTCAGGAACGCCGTCTTCACATCCATCTGGTGCAGCTTCAAACCATACTTGGCCGCCAGACTCAGTACGATCCGGATCGACGTGAACTTGGTCACCGGCGCGAACGTCTCGTCATAGTCGATGCCGTACTTCTGCGAGAACCCTTGACCACCAGTCGCGCCTTGAACCGCTCGATCTCTCCAGCTTGGTTTTCCTTCACGCGAAACACCCATCTGCAACCGATTGCCTTGCGACCTTTCGGCAGTGGAAAAGACTTGAGTGGTTTAGAGCAAAATGCAAAGTGATTGATTTAGGTCCTTAGTTCGCAAACTGCTTGCTACCTCTAAGCCTCTTGTCCTACCTACTGGGTACACTCTACTGGATTCTTTACTGGATACTGAGTTACCTTAGCCAATCAGCGAGTGCCACGTAGATCCCATCTTGTACCCACAATCTTGTACCCACATGTGGCGTAAACACCGTCCCGTAATCACAGGAATGATTGCGGTGCCACTGAGTGAAGGTCATACCGGTATCCTACCGGTATACCGCAGCTGGTCGAGACGTCTTCTTGACAACACTCCCACTCGACTCGACAGCTGTTGCACCCTGAACCCCGAGCTTGTTTCGAAGAACCTCAAACTGCACCGCAGTAATCGGCTTGGTCATCAAGTCTGCCAGCATGTCGGTAGTCGAGACATATTGCAGCACCACTTGACCGTCTTCCACCTTCTCGCGCACGAAATGGTAGCGGATGTCGATGTGCTTGGTGCGCTTGTGGAACTCCGGGTTCTTGGCCAACGCGATGGATCCTTGGTTGTCCTCGTAGATCTTGACCGCCGACTTGGACTTCATCTCGCCGATCTCGCACAGAAATGCCTTGAGCCAAACCGCCTCTTGCGTAGCCTCCGTTAACGCCATGTACTCAGCCTCCGTCGAAGACAGCGCCACTGTCCGCTGCTTCTTGCTTCTCCAGCTGATGCATCCGCCGTTCATCATGAACGCGTAGCCGCTTGTACTCCGTCGAGACTCGATGTCGCCGGCCCAGTCCGCATCCGAATAACCTTGAAGTCCGTCCTCGTTGCCCGCTTGAAACTCGATGCCATGCGTCTTCGTGCCTTGGATGTATCGGAACACCCTCTTGAGCGCTTGCCAGTGTGTCGGACACGGATCCGCAGCAAACTGGCTGAGAACTCCCACTGCGGCTGCGAGGTCCGGCCGAGTCCCCACCATCAGGTACATCAAACACCCGACGGCGTTCCGGTACGGCACCTTCGCCATGGTCTCTTCGTGCTTGCAACCGTCTTCGCACATGGCCTTGGTCAACTTGAGTCCCGGGTCTTGTGGTGTCTTCACAGGCTTGCTGTCTTGCATGCTGAACTTCTCCAGGATGTCCTTCGCAAACTTGGTCTGCCGCACCGACACCTTCCCAGCTGTGAGATCTTGATCAATCTCCATGCCGAGGAAGTACTTGAGCTGACCCATGTCCGTCATCTCGAAGCGGTCACCGAGCGCCTTCTTGGTCGACTTAAGCAACTCGTCCGTGCTGCTGGCCAGGACCAGATCATCCACATATAGCGCCACGAAGATCATGTCTTGATCATCCCGCTTGACGTAGACGCAGTGGTCCGACTCGCACTTCTTGAATCCCAGCTCCAGCATGAACTTGTCGATGGTCTGATTCCACATGCGTGGCGACTGCTTCAAACCATACAACGAACGCTTGAGTTTGCACACATGGTCCGGGCGCGCCTCATCAACATAGCCATCCGGCTGCGCCATGTAGATGTCTTCATCCAGCACGCCGTTCAGGAACGCCGTCTTCACATCCATCTGGTGCAGCTTCAAACCATACTTGGCCGCCAGACTCAGTACGATCCGGATCGACGTGAACTTGGTCACCGGCGCGAACGTCTCGTCATAGTCGATGCCGTACTTCTGCGAGAACCCTTGACCACCAGTCGCGCCTTGAACCGCTCGATCTCTCCAGCTTGGTTTTCCTTCACGCGAAACACCCATCTGCAACCGATTGCCTTGCGACCTTTCGGCAGTGGAAAAGACTTGAGTGGTTTAGAGCAAAATGCAAAGTGATTGATTTAGGTCCTTAGTTCGCAAACTGCTTGCTACCTCTAAGCCTCTTGTCCTACCTACTGGGTACACTCTACTGGATTCTTTACTGGATACTGAGTTACCTTAGCCAATCAGCGAGTGCCACGTAGATCCCATCTTGTACCCACAATCTTGTACCCACATGTGGCGTAAACACCGTCCCGTAATCACAGGAATGATTGCGGTGCCACTGAGTGAAGGTCATACCGGTATCCTACCGGTATACCGCAGCTGGTCGAGACGTCTTCTTGACAACACTCCCACTCGACTCGACAGCTGTTGCACCCTGAACCCCGAGCTTGTTTCGAAGAACCTCAAACTGCACCGCAGTAATCGGCTTGGTCATCAAGTCTGCCAGCATGTCGGTAGTCGAGACATATTGCAGCACCACTTGACCGTCTTCCACCTTCTCGCGCACGAAATGGTAGCGGATGTCGATGTGCTTGGTGCGCTTGTGGAACTCCGGGTTCTTGGCCAACGCGATGGATCCTTGGTTGTCCTCGTAGATCTTGACCGCCGACTTGGACTTCATCTCGCCGATCTCGCACAGAAATGCCTTGAGCCAAACCGCCTCTTGCGTAGCCTCCGTTAACGCCATGTACTCAGCCTCCGTCGAAGACAGCGCCACTGTCCGCTGCTTCTTGCTTCTCCAGCTGATGCATCCGCCGTTCATCATGAACGCGTAGCCGCTTGTACTCCGTCGAGACTCGATGTCGCCGGCCCAGTCCGCATCCGAATAACCTTGAAGTCCGTCCTCGTTGCCCGCTTGAAACTCGATGCCATGCGTCTTCGTGCCTTGGATGTATCGGAACACCCTCTTGAGCGCTTGCCAGTGTGTCCGGACACGGATCCGCAGCAAACTGGCTGAGAACTCCCACTGCGGCTGCGAGGTCCGGCCGAGTCCCCACCATCAGGTACATCAAACACCCGACGGCGTTCCGGTACGGCACCTTCGCCATGGTCTCTTCGTGCTTGCAACCGTCTTCGCACATGGCCTTGGTCAACTTGAGTCCCGGGTCTTGTGGTGTCTTCACAGGCTTGCTGTCTTGCATGCTGAACTTCTCCAGGATGTCCTTCGCAAACTTGGTCTGCCGCACCGACACCTTCCCAGCTGTGAGATCTTGATCAATCTCCATGCCGAGGAAGTACTTGAGCTGACCCATGTCCGTCATCTCGAAGCGGTCACCGAGCGCCTTCTTGGTCGACTTAAGCAACTCGTCCGTGCTGCTGGCCAGGACCAGATCATCCACATATAGCGCCACGAAGATCATGTCTTGATCATCCCGCTTGACGTAGACGCAGTGGTCCGACTCGCACTTCTTGAATCCCAGCTCCAGCATGAACTTGTCGATGGTCTGATTCCACATGCGTGGCGACTGCTTCAAACCATACAACGAACGCTTGAGTTTGCACACATGGTCCGGGCGCGCCTCATCAACATAGCCATCCGGCTGCGCCATGTAGATGTCTTCATCCAGCACGCCGTTCAGGAACGCCGTCTTCACATCCATCTGGTGCAGCTTCAAACCATACTTGGCCGCCAGACTCAGTACGATCCGGATCGACGTGAACTTGGTCACCGGCGCGAACGTCTCGTCATAGTCGATGCCGTACTTCTGCGAGAACCCTTGACCACCAGTCGCGCCTTGAACCGCTCGATCTCTCCAGCTTGGTTTTCCTTCACGCGAAACACCCATCTGCAACCGATTGCCTTGCGACCTTTCGGCAGTGGAAAAGACTTGAGTGGTTTAGAGCAAAATGCAAAGTGATTGATTTAGGTCCTTAGTTCGCAAACTGCTTGCTACCTCTAAGCCTCTTGTCCTACCTACTGGGTACACTCTACTGGATTCTTTACTGGATACTGAGTTACCTTAGCCAATCAGCGAGTGCCACGTAGATCCCATCTTGTACCCACAATCTTGTACCCACATGTGGCGTAAACTACCGTCCCGTAATCACAGGAATGATTGCGGTGCCACTGAGTGAAGGTCATACCGGTATCCTACCGGTATACCGCAGCTGGTCGAGACGTCTTCTTGACAACACTCCCACTCGACTCGACAGCTGTTGCACCCTGAACCCCGAGCTTGTTTCGAAGAACCTCAAACTGCACCGCAGTAATCGGCTTGGTCATCAAGTCTGCCAGCATGTCGGTAGTCGAGACATATTGCAGCACCACTTGACCGTCTTCCACCTTCTCGCGCACGAAATGGTAGCGGATGTCGATGTGCTTGGTGCGCTTGTGGAACTCCGGGTTCTTGGCCAACGCGATGGATCCTTGGTTGTCCTCGTAGATCTTGACCGCCGACTTGGACTTCATCTCGCCGATCTCGCACAGAAATGCCTTGAGCCAAACCGCCTCTTGCGTAGCCTCCGTTAACGCCATGTACTCAGCCTCCGTCGAAGACAGCGCCACTGTCCGCTGCTTCTTGCTTCTCCAGCTGATAAATCCGCCGTTCATCATGAACGCGTAGCCGCTTGTACTCCGTCGAGACTCGATGTCGCCGGCCCAGTCCGCATCCGAATAACCTTGAAGTCCGTCCTCGTTGCCCGCTTGAAACTCGATGCCATGCGTCTTCGTGCCTTGGATGTATCGGAACACCCTCTTGAGCGCTTGCCAGTGTGTCGGACACGGATCCGCAGCAAACTGGCTGAGAACTCCCACTGCGGCTGCGAGGTCCGGCCGAGTCCCCACCATCAGGTACATCAAACACCCGACGGCGTTCCGGTACGGCACCTTCGCCATGGTCTCTTCGTGCTTGCAACCGTCTTCGCACATGGCCTTGGTCAACTTGAGTCCCGGGTCTTGTGGTGTCTTCACAGGCTTGCTGTCTTGCATGCTGAACTTCTCCAGGATGTCCTTCGCAAACTTGGTCTGCCGCACCGACACCTTCCCAGCTGTGAGATCTTGATCAATCTCCATGCCGAGGAAGTACTTGAGCTGACCCATGTCCGTCATCTCGAAGCGGTCACCGAGCGCCTTCTTGGTCGACTTAAGCAACTCGTCCGTGCTGCTGGCCAGGACCAGATCATCCACATATAGCGCCACGAAGATCATGTCTTGATCATCCCGCTTGACGTAGACGCAGTGGTCCGACTCGCACTTCTTGAATCCCAGCTCCAGCATGAACTTGTCGATGGTCTGATTCCACATGCGTGGCGACTGCTTCAAACCATACAACGAACGCTTGAGTTTGCACACATGGTCCGGGCGCGCCTCATCAACATAGCCATCCGGCTGCGCCATGTAGATGTCTTCATCCAGCACGCCGTTCAGGAACGCCGTCTTCACATCCATCTGGTGCAGCTTCAAACCATACTTGGCCGCCAGACTCAGTACGATCCGGATCGACGTGAACTTGGTCACCGGCGCGAACGTCTCGTCATAGTCGATGCCGTACTTCTGCGAGAACCCCTTGACCACCAGTCGCGCCTTGAACCGCTCGATCTCTCCAGCTTGGTTTTCCTTCACGCGAAACACCCATCTGCAACCGATTGCCTTGCGACCTTTCGGCAGTGGAAAAGACTTGAGTGGTTTAGAGCAAAATGCAAAGTGATTGATTTAGGTCCTTAGTTCGCAAACTGCTTGCTACCTCTAAGCCTCTTGTCCTACCTACTGGGTACACTCTACTGGATTCTTTACTGGATACTGAGTTACCTTAGCCAATCAGCGAGTGCCACGTAGATCCCATCTTGTACCCACAATCTTGTACCCACATGTGGCGTAAACACCGTCCCGTAATCACAGGAATGATTGCGGTGCCACTGAGTGAAGGTCATACCGGTATCCTACCGGTATACCGCAGCTGGTCGAGACGTCTTCTTGACAACACTCCCACTCGACTCGACAGCTGTTGCACCCTGAACCCCGAGCTTGTTTCGAAGAACCTCAAACTGCACCGCAGTAATCGGCTTGGTCATCAAGTCTGCCAGCATGTCGGTAGTCGAGACATATTGCAGCACCACTTGACCGTCTTCCACCTTCTCGCGCACGAAATGGTAGCGGATGTCGATGTGCTTGGTGCGCTTGTGGAACTCCGGGTTCTTGGCCAACGCGATGGATCCTTGGTTGTCCTCGTAGATCTTGACCGCCGACTTGGACTTCATCTCGCCGATCTCGCACAGAAATGCCTTGAGCCAAACCGCCTCTTGCGTAGCCTCCGTTAACGCCATGTACTCAGCCTCCGTCGAAGACAGCGCCACTGTCCGCTGCTTCTTGCTTCTCCAGCTGATGCATCCGCCGTTCATCATGAACGCGTAGCCGCTTGTACTCCGTCGAGACTCGATGTCGCCGGCCCAGTCCGCATCCGAATAACCTTGAAGTCCGTCCTCGTTGCCCGCTTGAAACTCGATGCCATGCGTCTTCGTGCCTTGGATGTATCGGAACACCCTCTTGAGCGCTTGCCAGTGTGTCGGACACGGATCCGCAGCAAACTGGCTGAGAACTCCCACTGCGGCTGCGAGGTCCGGCCGAGTCCCCACCATCAGGTACATCAAACACCCGACGGCGTTCCGGTACGGCACCTTCGCCATGGTCTCTTCGTGCTTGCAACCGTCTTCGCACATGGCCTTGGTCAACTTGAGTCCCGGGTCTTGTGGTGTCTTCACTGGCTTGCTGTCTTGCATGCTGAACTTCTCCAGGATGTCCTTCGCAAACTTGGTCTGCCGCACCGACACCTTCCCAGCTGTGAGATCTTGATCAATCTCCATGCCGAGGAAGTACTTGAGCTGACCCATGTCCGTCATCTCGAAGCGGTCACCGAGCGCCTTCTTGGTCGACTTAAGCAACTCGTCCGTGCTGCTGGCCAGGACCAGATCATCCACATATAGCGCCACGAAGATCATGTCTTGATCATCCCGCTTGACGTAGACGCAGTGGTCCGACTCGCACTTCTTGAATCCCAGCTCCAGCATGAACTTGTCGATGGTCTGATTCCACATGCGTGGCGACTGCTTCAAACCATACAACGAACGCTTGAGTTTGCACATGGTCCGCGCGCCTCATCAACATAGCCATCCGGCTGCGCCATGTAGATGTCTTCATCCAGCACGCCGTTCAGGAACGCCGTCTTCACATCCATCTGGTGCAGCTTCAAACCATACTTGGCCGCCAGACTCAGTACGATCCGGATCGACGTGAACTTGGTCACCGGCGCGAACGTCTCGTCATAGTCGATGCCGTACTTCTGCGAGAACCCCTTGACCACCAGTCGCGCCTTGAACCGCTCGATCTCTCCAGCTTGGTTTTCCTTCACGCGAAACACCCATCTGCAACCGATTGCCTTGCGACCTTCGGCAGTGGAAAAGACTTGAGTGGTTTAGAGCAAAATGCAAAGTGATTGATTTAGGTCCTTAGTTCGCAAACTGCTTGCTACCTCTAAGCCTCTTGTCCTACCTACTGGGTACACTCTACTGGATTCTTTACTGGATACTGAGTTACCTTAGCCAATCAGCGAGTGCCACGTAGATCCCATCTTGTACCCACAATCTTGTACCCACATGTGGCGTAAACACCGTCCCGTAATCACAGGAATGATTGCGGTGCCACTGAGTGAAGGTCATACCGGTATCCTACCGGTATACCGCAGCTGGTCGAGACGTCTTCTTGACAACACTCCCACTCGACTCGACAGCTGTTGCACCCTGAACCCCGAGCTTGTTTCGAAGAACCTCAAACTGCACCGCAGTAATCGGCTTGGTCATCAAGTCTGCCAGCATGTCGGTAGTCGAGACATATTGCAGCACCACTTGACCGTCTTCCACCTTCTCGCGCACGAAATGGTAGCGGATGTCGATGTGCTTGGTGCGCTTGTGGAACTCCGGGTTCTTGGCCAACGCGATGGATCCTTGGTTGTCCTCGTAGATCTTGACCGCCGACTTGGACTTCATCTCGCCGATCTCGCACAGAAATGCCTTGAGCCAAACCGCCTCTTGCGTAGCCTCCGTTAACGCCATGTACTCAGCCTCCGTCGAAGACAGCGCCACTGTCCGCTGCTTCTTGCTTCTCCAGCTGGTACATCCGCCGTTCATCATGAACGCGTAGCCGCTTGTACTCCGTCGAGACTCGATGTCGCCGGCCCAGTCCGCATCCGAATAACCTTGAAGTCCGTCCTCGTTGCCCGCTTGAAACTCGATGCCATGCGTCTTCGTGCCTTGGATGTATCGGAACACCCTCTTGAGCGCTTGCCAGTGTGTCGGACACGGATCCGCAGCAAACTGGCTGAGAACTCCCACTGCGGCTGCGAGGTCCGGCCGAGTCCCCACCATCAGGTACATCAAACACCCGACGGCGTTCCGGTACGGCACCTTCGCCATGGTCGTGCTTGCAACCGTCTTCGCACATGGCCTTGGTCAACTTGAGTCCCGGTCTTGTGGTGTCTTCACAGGCTTGCTGTCTTGCATGCTGAACTTCCAGGATGTCCTTTCGCAAACTTGGTCTGCTCGCACCGACACCTTCCCAGCTGTGAGATCTTGATCAATCTCCATGCCGAGGAAGTACTTGAGCTGACCCATGTCCGTCATCTCGAAGCGGTCACCGAGCGCCTTCTTGGTCGACTTAAGCAACTCGTCC
>JAAVTJ010000302.1:0-13356 GCA_011947355.1 Phytophthora boehmeriae | reverse complement strand
TCATAGCCATCACGAGTGTCGAAACCTTCGTCATCGTGATGCAGCAAGTACCACTATTAAGAACCACGAGAAAGTCTGGTGCGACGCCATGGCGTCTGCTGTAGCGGACACATGAATGGAACACTTAGTCTCGCCAGCACTATTACAACAGCATCAGCGAAGGCCCACTCACCGGATAGACGCAGGAAGCCTCGGGAAGCGTGGATATAGCAGCCGCCGTCGTGGCGCCGGTGAGAAGGCCGATACAAAATGACCCATTTTTGGGTATCGAGCTGGTGACCGACGGCCGCGACCAGCGTCGGAGGCGCGCGGAGGCGCGCCACTTCGCGCTTGGTCGACGCTATGGGATGCCAGTGAGCGTGCGCAAGTGCTCCCAGCCGCTCGAAGGAGCGGTTTCGCTGAGCCAAGTCAACGCGCAAGTGCCCGTACACTACCACTATTAAGAACCACGAGAAAGTCTGGTGCGACGCCATGGCGTCAACAGCGACACAGCATGAATGGGAACAGTCTCGCCAGCACTATTACAACAGCATCATGAAGCGCCCACCACCGGATAGACGCAGGAAGCCTCGGGAGTAGCAGCCGCCGTCGTGGCGCTGGCGAGAAGGCTTGACAATAAAACGACCCGTATTTTTGGGTATCGAGCTGGTGACTGACGGCTGCGGACCAGCGTCGGAGGCGCGGAGGGCGCTGCTTCGCGCTGGTCGACGCTATGGATGCCAGTGAGCGTGCGCAAGGTTCCCAGCTGCTCGAAGGAGCGGTTTCCGCCAGCCAAGTCGACGCGCGCCCGTACACTACCACTATTAAGAACCACGAGAAAGTCTGGTGCGACGCCATGGCGTCAACAGCGACACATGAATGGAACAATTTAGTCTCGCCAGCACTATTACAACAGCATCATGAAGGCCCACTCACCGGATAGACGCAGGAAGCCCGGGAAGCTAAGAGTAGCAGCCGCCGTCGTGGCGCCTATGTGAAGCCGCCGATACAAAAATGACCATTTTTGGGTATCGAGCTGGTGACCACGTCGCGACCAGCGTCGGAGGTGCGCGGAGGGCGCTGCTTCTGCGCTCGGTCGACGCTATGGATGCCAGTGAGCGTGCGCAAGTGCTCCCAGCTGCTCGAAGGAGCGGTTTCTTGCCGAGCCACGACGCCATGCAGATGCCCCTATTCCAACATACAAATACGCAACAAATTGATGGAGCACAATGGGTGAGCTTTCACCACCTGGGCAAAGACACTTAGCCGCACACACAGCTACTACGCACCTTGCTTACCGGATGAAGGACGATGAACGAGTCTGGATCAGCTTGACCACGGCCTAACTCCACCTCAGTGCAGAGCCGCACCCTCGTCAAACTTGCGGATTTGGTCACTTTGGAGTACGCTATGTTTTTCATGTACTGAAAAATTCAATCCGCATTTTAGGGTAGCTAGAAATTCGGAACTATTAAGTGTAATGAAATTGTACATTTGTGAAGTTACATCTCAAGCTGGGTACTGGGTGGGTGGACCACCGGGAAGTCCGGGTGCTGGTCTACCTTTGTCACCTTTGTCTTACCTTTTGTCTACCTTTGTCTTACCTTGTTGTCTACCTAAGTGATCACCTGTTGTCTACCTGTTGTCTACCTTTTGTCTAATTCTTTGTCTACCTTTTGTCTACCTTTTGTCTACCTTTTGTCTACCTTTGTCTACCTTTGCCCTTTTGCCTACAATCGTTTCGTCACTTTTACGGGTTCTAACCGTGTTTTAACCACGTCGCCAGTTTCGCCGTTTTGACACGGGAGACTCGATTTCACCCGCCCGTCGCGAGGTCAATTCTCGTCATCATTTGCCCATTCGACCCGCAAAACGCATCTACGACTTACGACACAGCCAACCGCGCAACTCGCACGCCCTCAACGCAACGATCGCAAAGCAGAACAACCCCGCGACCACCACGTCGTCGTCATTGGTCGTCTTCATTGGTCGTCTTCATTGGTCGTCTTCATTGGTCGTCTTCATTGTCGTGGTGGTTGTCACCAGCGACGGTGTATACCAACGTATACACGACCACTATTTGACTATTTGACCACTATTGGACCACTATCTGACCCATATTGACCACTATTCGACCCATATATGGACCACTATTCACCCATATTGACCCATATTGTGACCCATATTGACCCATACTTGTTCCGAAACACAACAGGAGGCGTGGCTTGTGAATGCCAGGCAGCGAGTATGGCGACGTGTTGCAAAGGGTTGAGATGAAGGGTTGGCATGGTAATGTTATGGAATGTGTGTGAAGGGCAGCAATGGTATTCGTTGCGCGAGAGTAGTTGATGTAGACGGCCATCTTAAGATGAGAACACCATATCCCGTTCGCTCTGTGAAGTTAAGCATCTTCAAGCTCGGGTAGTACTCGGGTGGGTGACCACCGGGGAAGTCCGGGTGCTGTCTACCTTTGTCTACCTTTTGTCTACCTTGTCTACCTGTTGTCTACCTGTTGTCTACCTGGTTGTCACCTGTTGTCTACCTTTGTCTACCTTTTGTCTACCTTGTCTACCTTTGTCACCTTTTGTCTACCTTTTGTCTACCTTTTGCCCTTTGCCTACAATCGTTTCGTCACTTTTACGGGTTCTAACCGTGTTTTAACCACGTCGCCAGTTTCGCCGTTTTGACACGGGAGACTCGATTTCACCCGCCCGTCGCGAGGTCAATTCTCGTCATCATTTGCCCATTCGACCCGCAAAACGCATCTACGACTTACGACACAGCCAACCGCGCAACTCGCACGCCCTCAACGCAACGATCGCACAAAGCAGAACAACCCCCGCGACCACCACGTCGTCGTCATTGGTCGTCTTCATTGGTCGTCTTCATTGGTCGTCTTCATTGGTCGTCGTGGTGGTTGTCACCAGCGACGGTGTATACCAACGTATATATGACCACTATTTGACCACTATTTGACCACTATTGGACCACTATTCGACCCATATTGACCACTATTCGACCCATATTGGACCACTATTCGACCATATTGACCATATTGACCCATATTGACCCATATTGACCTATACTGACGTTGTTCCGAAACACAACAGGAGTGGCGTGGCCTTGTGAATGCCAGGCAGCGAGTATGGCGACGTGTTGCAAAGGGTTGAGATGAAGGGTTGGCATGGTAATGTTATGGAATGTGTGAAGGGCAGCAATGGTATTCGTTGCGCGACAGTAGTTGATGTAGACGGCCATCTTAAGATGAGAACACCATATCCCGTTCGCTCTGTGAAGTTAAGCATCTTCAAGCTCGGGTAGTACTCGGGTGGGTGACCACCGGGGAAGTCCGGGTGCTGTCTACCTTTGTCTACCTTTGTCTACCTTTGTCTACCTGTTGTCTACCTGTTGTCTACCTTTGTCTACCTTTGTCTACCTTTGTCTACCTTTGTCTACCTTTGTCTACCTTTTGTCTACCTTTTGTCTACCTTTTGCCCTTTGCCTACAATCGTTTCGTCACTTTTACGGGTTCTAACCGTGTTTTAACCACGTCGCCAGTTTCGCCGTTTTGACACGGGAGACTCGATTTCACCCGCCCGTCGCGAGGTCAATTCTCGTCATCATTTGCCCATTCGACCCGCAAAACGCATCTACGACTTACGACACAGCCAACCGCGCAACTCGCACGCCCTCAACGCAACGATCGCACAAAGCAGAACAACCCCGCGACCACGTCGTCGTCATTGGTCGTCTTCATTGGTCGTCTTCATTGGTCGTCTTCATTGGTCGTCTTCATTGGTCGTGGTGGTTGTCACCAGCGACGGTGTATACCAACGTATACACGACCACTATTTGACCACTATTGGACCACTATTGGACCACTATTCGACCCATATTGGACCACTACCGACCCATATTGGACCACTATTCGACCCATATTGGACCCATATTGATTGACCCATATACCTATACGACGTTGTTCCGAAACACAACAGGAGTGGCGTGGCCTTGTGAATGCCAGGCAGCGAGTATGGCGACGTGTTGCAAAGGGTTGAGATGAAGGGTTGGCATGGTAATGTTATGGAATGTGTGTGAAGGGCAGCAATGGTATTCGTTGCGCGAGAGTAGTTGATGTAGACGGCCATCTTAAGATGAGAACACCATATCCCGTTCGCTCTGTGAAGTTAAGCATCTTCAAGCTCGTAGGGTGGGTGACCACCGGGGAAGTCCGGGTGCTGTCTACCTTTTGTCTACCGTCTACCTTTTGTCTACCTGTTGTCTACCTTTGTACCTGTGTACCTGTTGTCTACCTTTGTCTACCTTTGTCTACCTTTGTCTACCTTTGTCTACCTTTTGTCTACCTTTTGTCTACCTTTGTCTACCCTTTTGCCTACAATCGTTTCGTCACTTTTACGGGTTCTAACCGTGTTTTAACCACGTCGCCAGTTTCGCCGTTTTGACACGGGAGACTCGATTTCACCCGCCCGTCGCGAGGTCAATTCTCGTCATCATTTGCCCATTCGACCCGCAAAACGCATCTACGACTTACGACACAGCCAACCGCGCAACTCGCACGCCCTCAACGCAACGATCGCACAAAGCAGAACAACCCCCGCGACCACCACGTCGTCGTCATTGGTCGTCTTCATTGGTCGTCTTCATTGGTCGTCTTCATTGGTCGTCTTCATTGGTCGTGGTGGTTGTCACCAGCGACGGTGTATACCAACGTATACACGACCACTATTTGACCACTATTTGACCACTATTGGACCACTATTGGACCCATATTGACCACTATTGGACCCATATTGGACCACTATTGGACCCATATTTATTGGACCCATATTGGACCTATACTCGACGTTGTTCCGAAACACAACAGGAGTGGCGTGGCCTTGTGAATGCCAGGCAGCGAGTATGGCGACGTGTTGCAAAGGGTTGAGATGAAGGGTTGGCATGGTAATGTTATGGAATGTGTGTGAAGGGCAGCAATGGTATTCGTTGCGCGACAGTAGTTGATGTAGACGGCCATCTTAAGATGAGAACACCATATCCCGTTCGCTCTGTGAAGTTAAGCATCTTCAAGCTCGGGTAGTACTCGGGTGGGTGACCACCGGGGAAGTCCGGGTGCTGTCTACCTGTCTACCTTTTGTCTACCTTTGTCTACCTTTTGTCTACCTTTGTCTACCTTGTCTATTGTCTACCTTTGTCTACCTTGTCTACCTTTGTCTACCCTACCTTTGTCTACCTTTTGTCTACCCTACTATTTCGTTTCGTCACTTTTACGGGTTCTAACCGTGTTTTAACCACGTCGCCAGTTTCGCCGTTTTGACACGGGAGACTCGATTTCACCCGCCCGTCGCGAGGTCAATTCTCGTCATCATTTGCCCATTCGACCCGCAAAACGCATCTACGACTTACGACACAGCCAACCGCGCAACTCGCACGCCCTCAACGCAACGATCGCACAAAGCAGAACAACCCCCGCGACCACCACGTCGTCGTCATTGGTCGTCTTCGATTGGTCGTCTTCATTGGTCGTGGTGGTTGTGGTGGTGTCACCAGCGGTGGTTATACCAACGTATACACTATTTGACCACTATTGGACCACTATTGACCCATATTGACCACTGACCCATATTGGACCACTATTCGACCCATATTGGACCACTATTGGACCCATATTGGACCCATATTGGACCTATACTCGACGTTGTTCCGAAACACAACAGGAGTGGCGTGGCCTTGTGAATGCCAGGCAGCGAGTATGGCGACGTGTTGCAAAGGGTTGAGATGAAGGGTTGGCATGGTAATGTTATGGAATGTGTGTGAAGGGCAGCAATGGTATTCGTTGCGCGACAGTAGTTGATGTAGACGGCCATCTTAAGATGAGAACACCATATCCCGTTCGCTCTGTGAAGTTAAGCAGTTTCGAATTAGCTAGCTACCCCACGGATCGCACGGACACGCCCCGGCTGCCTACGACCCTTCAAGCTCGCTTCGACACTACCCCTCCTTCGTATACTCAAGTCAAGTCATTTTCTGTACCCATTCCATTTGGATTTGGCAGGCAGTTAATTTGACTTCAAGTTTGTATACCAGCTTTCCGAACCGACACCTTGAATTTTGGCTCGAAATCCGTTTTGGATTTTTTGACTAGATTTCACTATGGTGACTCTCCTCGGAACTCTTCCTGGCGCACGGAATGGCGAGCGCAAGCACCTCGCTCTGACGGCCGCCGCCCGACCGACGCCACGCTGGCCAACGCGGAACGCACGTTCCTGGACCCTGTGAGCACACCTTCCGACCGGAAATTTGCTGCGCTCAAAGGTGTACCAACTCCCGTCGCTACGGAGTCTTGTTTCCCTATGTGGATTCCTGCCAAGGCTCACAGCAACCTTCTCCGATACGGAGATCATGACGTCTCTTGGATCGACCAACAACCGCTGGTGTGGAGGAGCAGTGTGGTCCACCTCCGAGACTTCAAGTGCATCAAGAATGGTGGTGTTAGCTTTATATGCACTGACCGCGAAATTTGCACTCAAGTTGGGCAACCTACGAGTCACTATATGTGGCAAAACGTTTACGGTGCAGCCCTATTCGAAGTACTCTCACTGGTACTACGTGGATTTAACGAGAATGCCCGATGATGTGAGTGATGGGGCCATCTATGATCGCTTCTCGGCGCTCGGTACCCCGCCGGTGTACATCACACCGGTGCACGAGTCCAATGGTTTGAGATCTCGATCTCGCCGAATTTACTTCAATCAAAAGGACCCACCCGCTTCGCTCATGATCGGGGTAAAGTACCTCTTCGCCAGATGCAATTCTCTGAATCCGGTTATTGTGTCATTCAACACCGTATCCGGGCCTACAATAAGGACATCCCTCCTTTTTAGCTGAACAACGTACCTCTCGCCTTGCGAAGCTGAGCGTTGCAAGCTCACGCCGTGGTGCTCGGAGTGCAAGTGGCCCCAATGCGGCGGGGACGACGCAGCCTGGTCAGCCCCAACAACTCCCACTCCTCACCGACCCCTATGGAGACCGATCATGACGCCTCGGACCATGACATACCGGCCCAGAACTCCTCGGACCATGATGCCGCGATGGATGGGATCTCTCCTACCAATACACTTGCTAAACGAAACGATCTTCCAAAGCTCCTAGTCCGCCCCGAGGCGATTTGGACCTCTAACGATCCTTCTCCGACGTTCAAAGTGGATGGAGACCCACCTACTGGTACTCAAGGACGCCTAGACCGCTGCAAAACATTGATTCTCCCGACGATTCGTGGAATCCATGGCCTAGTGGATAACTTGCCTCCTTCCCAACACTCTTATCCGGCAATCTCATCTCCCAATTCGTTCGAGTGGCTGGTCACGGGCGACTTAGCCGACGATGTAGCTCCCGATATTGATTTGATCCTACACGATACCAGTAAGGACCCCCAGTGCCAGTCAAGTCCAACTTGGGTCTTTCGGCCACTGCTGAACTTGTCATCCAATCGGTGCAGACGACAGATGTAGAAGAGATGTCACTGCAAGAATTGTGCGCCGCCATAACTAAGTACACAGGCGACTTTACTAGTGACGACAATCCCGAAACGTCGCTCGCTCGAGTACAAGCTCAGCCTACCTACTTCCGACCTCTGTATGACACCACAGCACCGAGCAACTATCTCTTTGTACGATCCAAAGTATTTGGACACGCTGTACTTCGTGTAGTTAGCCGCCAAAGCCCGGTCGACACGTCCTTCAAGTCGCTAAAGGATCGCCTCGCGGTGCTTTTCCCCAACTCACAGGTATGTGATTACCAAGGTCTCCTCCATGGCCTCCTTCCCGAGAATAATGAGGAGTTCTGGACGCAAGTGTACTTAGCGGAGTTGGATCTGATGCTGCAAGTCCTGGCACCCAGCATCTACATGGACCCTTACAAAGTATGTGCACTTATTCGTACATCGGCAACAACGCTCCAGTTCACACCATTCCACCTATGGGACGATGTGACTCTGCTCCGGTTGCTTCATTCTTCACTCCTGGACATTTTAAGTACAGTACGACTGCCAGAGAGTCTACGCCACAGTATCGAAACCCTGCAGAGTGTTCAAGCCGAAGATGAAGCTTCGGGAGACAGCCAGTCCACTCTCTAACATGGCATGGAACTTACGAATCTACTCCATCAATGTCGACGGACTCAACAATGTCTTGCAAAGCACAATGAACGACTATTCTCGCAACTTCCATCTTGTCTCCTTGCAGGAGACAAATTTCACCCATTCAGCTAACTTACGGCGAGCCCGCCTCCTATGGATACGTGCCTCGCGATTTAATACGAGTTTTTGGTCCAATAGCAACTCGGACAACTACTCAGGACACGGCGGGGTGGGGATTTTGACTACGCCAACGTGTCCCATCCGTGACCTAGAGGATGTAACCTGTCGCTTTACAAGCGACGAAGACATTCTCTCGAGGTATCTGGTTCTGCGGGGCACTCTGGAAGACATGCAGGTATATGTACACGCCGTTTACGCACCAGTCAATCCAACAGACCGACCTGCCTTCTTTCGCAAGCTACCTCGTAACTTTGAGGTTGATGGTCTTCATCTTGTCATGGGCGACTTCAACACTATCTTTTCAAAATCTTTAGATCAAGTTACTGTTACAGTCCGAACACGCCATCAAGGCCAATGTGAATTGCTTGATTGGATGCAAGCGATCGGTGTCGTGGATGCATGGCGTCTACATAATCCAACACTACGTGAATTCACTGGTCCTGATCGAAGATCGCGAATTGACTTCATCCTAATGAGCTCAAAGGTATTTCATAAGTACCTGTTGACAATTCAACACGAGTTTCAGCGATCCTCAAAGCTGACACATCATTGTGGAGTATCAGTTACTCTAGGTTCACGGTCGTTTAGACCGCGCGCACGAGCGGCTTGGAGGTGCCCTGAATGGGTCCTTCGGCTTCCCGAGGCCCAAAGCTATCTGAACGAATCTCTAACTCAGTTAGCGAGCCGTCTACAACGGCCTACATATGATCCGTCATACAACCCAGGGTGTCTCCTTGACGAACACAAGAGAAGAGATTCGATCTTTCTCCGACAACTATTTACCGAGAAAAAAATCAGCGCCAACAACGACTGGAACTTCTGCATCTCAAGGTCAACCAACTGCGTCATGAGCAGCACGACAGCCCGTCCATAGATCTCTCCTCCGATATCACTGCGACTGAAGCAGAGATTTACACTAATGGAGGAACATGAGCACAATGCATCCCAGCAAAAATTCGCATCGGACCTTTACACATCGGAGCGATGCTCCAAATACTTTTTCGGCCCCTCAAATGATGCATGCCATTCAAATTCCTGTTACTTCTCTTGATGAGCTCGAGGAATCGACTATGGAGTTTAATAATTACTGGAGTGGAATCTATCATTCTCCTTCTCGAGAATATAGGCATCATCGTCCTGAGTGGGATGCTGCTCAACTTGCTGAGATATTAAGCTACAGCAAAACTAGTGTGACGACAGAACAGCGGCGGTTCATTGACAGTCCCTTCACGGCTCATGATTTCTTCGAAGCCTTTAAAAGTATTGGCCCTGGGAAAGCCCCTGGCCCGGATGGTCTTTCTAAAGCTTACTATGAAACTAATCTATCGCTTTGGAGCTGGATTATGGAGTTAGTCTACGCCTCTCAATTGCGGCGAGGTCGAATGACAAAATTCCAGCGACGAGGTCAAATACGCCTCCTCTACAAGGGCGGTGACAGACGGAAACCATCCAATTACCGACCAATAACGCTTTTAAACGTAGATGCCAAGCTTGGCCCGAAGATATTGTCCCACCGGCTTGGTAAAGTCCTGCCATTTATTATTGATGAAGACCAATATGGCTTCGTTCCAGGAAGAGATATCAGACATGCTCATGTGAGGGTACAAGCGCTCCAGCAGCAGTGCGACGGCTGTGGAGGTGCCGTACTGTTAGATTTTGCAAAAGCGTTTGATAGCGTGGTTTGGGATGCGCTCAACATGGTCCTCGTTCACTATGGCTTTGGGGATACTTTTCGTAAATGGGTTCGTGTTTGTTTTCATGGCACGTTGGTCTCCTTACTTTTCAATGGATCTCCGCTTGCACCTTTTGAACTGGGTGGTGGAGTGAGACAAGGTGACCCAATGTCGCCAGCGCTATTTGTCATCTTTATCGAGCCTATGTTGAACTACATTCGTGTTAAAATGGCGTCACACGGCATTCATTGCCCAGATTCACTGAAACCTCACTCCATCATGGGGTTTGCTGACGATTGCTCAGGTTTCTTAGCTGACCTTAGCGATACGCCAGTTTTTCTGGAACACGTTAACTTCTTTTGTGCTGCGAGTGGAATGCGGCTTAATGTGAACAAAACCGTAGTTTTACCATTTGAAAGGTGGTTGCCGAGCACTATCCACATCCAAAATGATCTACGGGCCCTTGGTGTCGAGGTTCTTGATAACGAGGGCTCGACTAAATTGCTAGGAATACGATATGGACCATCGCTTCGCCCCGCAGACCGTTTTGCGTTCATCCTCCCTGAACTTCAACTGAGGTGTTCCTTGTGGAATTATCGTGCCCGAACGCTGAAGGGCAAGGTAGCAATCCTTGAACAAGTGATCTTACCTGTCCTATGGTATTGTGCAAGTGTGTGTTACGTTCCTCATATTGGAGTTTATGACAGAGTCAAGAAATTAATTGCGGGATTTCTCGCTGGTCGCTCAAGCGACGACGTGCCACAACAAAATGCGCTGCCTCAAATTTGGTGGCACACGCCAAAACGATTAGGTGGCCTCGGGCTGACCGCAATAGAGGTCACAATAGCAGGCCTCCAACTTAACATCCTCTGTCGACTTATTTCCGCCGTACGGAAGGCCCCGCACAATCCTCCATCCTGGACAGCTCCAGTAATTGCTCTCTTTAAGGTTGCCATGACCCCTTGGGGCTCGGGCATGGATATTCTGTACGCTCCAGTAGCCACCAGTCCTCACCATCCCGTTAGTCGCCGATCAACGTTGTGGTCATATCTTGGACCATTTTGGCATCACGTAATGTACCTGTGGCACACAGCTTCGTTCGCATGTGCGTCTGGTGAATGATGATTTTAAAATCCTCACCTTACCCATCCTGTATAACACAGAACTCCGTTTCGGCAAAGAGCATAGACCATTGGCTTCTCGCCCTACAATGTTTACAAAATTACTTGCTGATAGCTCACCGGACTTTTCACCACATAATTGCAGTGAGCGGCTACCCTCCCAACCCAGCCAAGCTGGCAGACCACTTAAGTAATTTTGGTACAGGAAGGGTGGTGAGCATTGGATTTTGCCAATCCTTTCTTCAGAAATTGGATGTTGCGGGAATTAGTCTGTCATTTTTACCTACTGGGCCTATCTTTCCCGTGGAATACGCTAGTGCTGGCCATGCTTGGTATTTTGGCGAATACGAGCTCGAAGAACTCACAACTGCCCGCATTAGAAGAGTTTTAACTGCGTCAACCGCACCTGATCTTCCTATTGCCCGTCTTGGAATTGAAGTTCAGCCCTCCGGGAAGCACTGGACTCGTGACTTGAAAATGAATAGATTTGTGCTTCCAGTTTATGCAGATCTCCTATTTCGTGTACAACATAATGCACTGTACCTGGGTTATCGATTCCAGCATTTAGCTGAGGCTCACACTACCTGCCATCACGGGTGCCACGACCTGGAGACTGCGCCACATTTGTTTTGGTTCTGTAAATTTGCCCGGGAAGTCTGGGATGACTGGCTGCCTGCATTTCGTCCTTGCTTCACACACGGGTTTGAATGGAACCACATTCTTTATTTCGATCAATTATCTCCTTCGGACGAAGCCAAACGGAATTATGGACATGTGCTGTTTCTTAGTTTACACATTACGCGCTGCATCATTTTGAGATGCCTCTGGATGCATCGCAATGAAATCCGATTCAAGGCTGACAGTTCGAACCATTGTAAAGTTAAGGAGCGAGTGGTTTCGCTGTTTCGCTTACACATAGACTCCGTCATCCGTTGCTATAAGAGCAAGCCCAACTATTCCACCGCGCTTGTAGGTCTGCACGATCTACTCCATGACCGATTCAGACGTTTCTACCCAGTTAATGCTGAGCTTAACCCACCATCGCCACGTTCTCATGAGCACACGTAGTCTTCACAGCAGTTTCTTCAACCAGCGGTCGAAATGGCTACCTTCTCCTATAGTGAAATCAAGATATTAGTGGCCTCATGGATACATTCTCAAGTACCCCACTCACCTCGTTCCCTACCGACACGCGCTGCGTTCCAAACGACTCCGGGGTGTTATGCAGCAAGTGTTAGTGAGCAACAATCGCGACGACCTGGCACCGAGACACCAGTGGGGGTGGCGGCAGCCTCGGTCGACGGGAGTGATTTGACAGTTTTTCGGCGGTGGTCAGCGTCGACTACCGCTCGGACCGCATGCTCTAAGACCTTCTACATCACCGTGTGAGCAGCCTTTGCATCTCAGCGAACTACCTCACGCACCAAATGGGTGCAGGAGCGCGAGGCAGTGGCCTCAGCGTCTCCTCCATACATCGCTCGAAATGGCTACCTTCTCCTATAGTGAAATCAAGATATTAGTGGCCTCATGGATACATTCTCAAGTACCCCACTCACCTCGTTCCCTACCGACACGCGCTGCGTTCCAAACGACTCCGGGGTGTTATGCAGCAAGTGTTAGTGAGCAACAATCGCGACGACCTGGCACCGAGACACCAGTGGGGGTGGCGGCAGCCTCGGTCGACGGGAGTGATTTGACAGTTTTTCGGCGGTGGTCAGCGTCGACTACCGCTCGGACCGCATGCTCTAAGACCTTCTACATCACCGTGTGAGCAGCCTTTGCATCTCAGCGAACTACCTCACGCACCAAATGGGTGCAGGAGCGCGAGGCAGTGGCCTCAGCGTCTCCTCCATACATCGCTCGAAATGGCTACCTTCTCCTATAGTGAAATCAAGATATTAGTGGCCTCATGGATACATTCTCAAGTACCCCACTCACCTCGTTCCCTACCGACACGCGCTGCGTTCCAAACGACCGGGGTGTTATGCAGCAAGTGTTAGTGAGCAATAATCGCGACGACCTGGCACCGAGACACCAGGGGGTGGCGGCAGCCTCGGTCGACGGGAGTGATTTGACAGTTTTTCGGCGGTGGTCAGCGTCGACTACCGCTCGGACCGCATGCTCTAAGACCTTCTACATCACCGTGAGCAGCCTTTCTCTCTCAGCGAACTCCCACACGCACCAAATGGTGCAGGAGCGAGGCAGTGGCCTCTCAGCGTTCTCCATACATCGCTCGAAATGGCTACCTTCT
>JAAVTJ010000301.1:0-14299 GCA_011947355.1 Phytophthora boehmeriae | reverse complement strand
TTGTGTGAAGGGCAGCAATGGTATTCGTTGCGCGAGAGTAGTTGATGTAGACGGCCATCTTAAGATGAGAACACCATATCCCGTTCGCTCTGTGAAGTTAAGCATCTTCAAGCTCGGGTAGTACTGGGTGGGTGACCACCGAAGTCCGTGTTGTCTACCTTTGTCTACCTTTGTCTACCTTTTGTCTACCTGTTGTCTGGGTCTGTTGTCTACCTGTTGTCTACCTTTTGTCTACCTTTGTCTACCTTTGTCTACCTTTTGTCTACCTTTTGTCTACCTTTTGTCTACCTTTGTCTACCTTTTGCCCTTTTGCCTACAATCGTTTCTCGTCACTTTTACGGGTTCTAACCGTTTTAACCACGTCGCCAGTTTCGCCGTTTTGACACGGGAGACTCGATTTCACCGCCCGTCGCGAGGTCAATTCTCGTCATCATTTGCCCATTCGACCCGCAAAACGCATCTACGACTTACGACACAGCCAACCGCGCAACTCGCACGCCCTCAACGCAACGATCGCACAAAGCAGAACAACCCCCGCGACCACCACGTCGTCGTCATTGGTCGTCTTCATTGGTCGTCTTCATTGGTCGTCTTGATTGGTCGTCTTCATTGGTCGTGGTGGTTGTCACCAGCGACGGTGTATACCAACGTATACACGACCACCACTATTTGACCACTATTGGACCACTATTCGACCCATATTGGACCACTATTCGACCCATATTGACCACTATTCGACCCATATTGGACCCATATTGGACCCATATTGGACCCATACTACGACGTTGTTCCGAAACACAACAGGAGTGGCGTGGCCTTGTGAATGCCAGGCAGCGAGTATGGCGACGTGTTGCAAAGGGTTGAGATGAAGGGTTGGCATGGTAATGTTATGGAATGTGTGTGAAGGGCAGCAATGGTATTCGTTGCGCGAGAGTAGTTGATGTAGACGGCCATCTTAAGATGAGAACACCATATCCCGTTCGCTCTGTGAAGTTAAGCATCTTCAAGCTCGGGTAGTACTGGGTGGGTGACCACCGGGAAGTCCAAGGCCTACCTTTGTCTACCTTTGTCTACCTTTGTCTACCTTTTGTCTACCTGTTGTCTACCTGTTGGGTTCACCTTTGTCTACCTGTTGTCTACCTTTGTCTACCTTTTGTCTACCTTTTGTCTACCTTTTGTCTACCTTTTGTCTACCTTTTGTCTACCTTTTGTCTACCTTTTGCCCTTTTGCCTACAATCGTTTCGTCACTTTTACGGGTTCTAACCGTGTTTTAACCACGTCGCCAGTTTCGCCGTTTTGACACGGGAGACTCGATTTCACCCGCCCGTCGCGAGGTCAATTCTCGTCATCATTTGCCCATTCGACCCGCAAAACGCATCTACGACTTACGACACAGCCAACCGCGCAACTCGCACGCCCTCAACGCAACGATCGCACAAAGCAGAACAACCCCCGCGACCACCACGTCGTCGTCATTGGTCGTCTTCATTGGTCGTCTTCATTGGTCGTCTTCATTGGTCGTCTTCATTGGTCGTGGTGGTTGTCACCAGCGACGGTGTATACCAACGTATACGACCACTATTTGACCACTATTTGACCACTATTGGACCACTATTCGACCATATTGGACCACTATTGGACCCATATTGGACCACTATTCGACCCATATTGGACCCTATTCGACCCATATTGGACCTATACTCGACGTTGTTCCGAAACACAACAGGAGTGGCGTGGCCTTGTGAATGCCAGGCAGCGAGTATGGCGACGTGTTGCAAAGGGTTGAGATGAAGGGTTGGCATGGTAATGTTATGGAATGTGTGTGAAGGGCAGCAATGGTATTCGTTGCGCGACAGTAGTTGATGTAGACGGCCATCTTAAGATGAGAACACCATATCCCGTTCGCTCTGTGAAGTTAAGCATCTTCAAGCTCGGGTAGTACTCGGGTGGGTGACCACCGGGAGTCACCGTCTACCGTCTACCTGTTGTTGTCTACCTGTTGTCTACCTGTTGTCTACCTTTGTCTACCTTTTGTCTACCTTTTGTCTACCTTTTGTCTACCTTTTGTCTACCTTTTGTCTACCTTTTGCCCTTTTGCCTACAATCGTTTCGTCACTTTTACGGGTTCTAACCGTGTTTTAACCACGTCGCCAGTTTCGCCGTTTTGACACGGGAGACTCGATTTCACCCGCCCGTCGCGAGGTCAATTCTCGTCATCATTTGCCCATTCGACCCGCAAAACGCATCTACGACTTACGACACAGCCAACCGCGCAACTCGCACGCCCTCAACGCAACGATCGCACAAAGCAGAACAACCCCCGCGACCACCACGTCGTCGTCATTGGTCGTCTTCATTGGTCGTCTTCATTGGTCGTCTTCATTGGTCGTGGTGGTTGTCACCAGCGACGGTGTATACCAACGTATACACGACCACTATTTGACCACTATTTGACCACTATTGGACCACTATTCGACCATATTGGACCACTATTCGACCCATATTGGACCCATATTGGACCACTATTCGACCCATATTGGACCCATATTGGACCTATACTCGACGTTGTTCCGAAACACAACAGGAGTGGCGTGGCCTTGTGAATGCCAGGCAGCGAGTATGGCGACGTGTTGCAAAGGGTTGAGATGAAGGGTTGGCATGGTAATGTTATGGAATGTGTGTGAAGGGCAGCAATGGTATTCGTTGCGCGACAGTAGTTGATGTAGACGGCCATCTTAAGATGAGAACACCATATCCCGTTCGCTCTGTGAAGTTAAGCAGTTTCGAATTAGCTAGCTACCCCACGGATCGCACGGACACGCCCCGGCTGCCTACGACCCTTCAAGCTCGCTTCGACACTACCCCTCCTTCGTATACTCAAGTCAAGTCATTTTCTGTACCCATTCCATTTGGATTTGGCAGGCAGTTAATTTGACTTCAAGTTTGTATACCAGCTTTCCGAACCGACACCTTGAATTTTGGCTCGAAATCCGTTTTGGATTTTTGACTAGATTTCACTATGGTGACTTCTCCTCGGAACTCTTCCTGGCGCACGGAATGGCGAGCGCAAGCACCTCGCTCTGACGGCCGCCGCCCGACCGACGCCACGCTGGCCAACGCGGAACGCACGTTCCTGGACCCTGTGAGCACACCTTCCGACCGGAAATTTGCTGCGCTCAAAGGTGTACCAACTCCCGTCGCTACGGAGTCTTGTTTCCCTATGTGGATTCCTGCCAAGGCTCTCACAGCAACCTTCTCCGATACGGAGATCATGACGTCTCTTGGATCGGACCAACAACCGCTGGTGTGGAGGAGCAGTGTGGTCCACCTCCGAGACTTCAAGTGCATCAAGAATGGTGGTGTTAGCTTTATATGCACTGACCGCGAAATTTGCACCAAGTTGGGCAACCTACGAGTCACTATATGTGGCAAAACGTTTACGGTGCAGCCCTATTCGAAGTACTCTCACTGGTACTACGTGGATTTAACGAGAATGCCCGATGATGTGAGTGATGGGGCCATCTATGATCGCTTCTCGGCGCTCGGTACCCCGCCGGTGTACATCACACCGGTGCACGAGTCCAATGGTTTGAGATCTCGATCTCGCCGAATTTACTTCAATCAAAGGACCCACCCGCTTCGCTCATGATCGGGGGTAAAGTACCTCTTCGCCAGATGCAATTCTCTGAATCCGGTTATTGTGTCATTCAACACCGTATCCGGGCCTACAATAAGGACATCCCTCCTTTTTAGCTGAACAACGTACCTCTCGCCTTGCGAAGCTGAGCGTTGCAAGCTCACGCCGTGGTGCTCGGAGTGCAAGTGGCCCCAATGCGGCGGGGACGACGCAGCCTGGTCAGCCCCCAACAACTCCCACTCCTCACCGACCCCTATGGAGACCGATCATGACGCCTCGGACCATGACATACCGGCCCAGAACTCCTCGGACCATGATGCCGCGATGGATGGGATCTCTCCTACCAATACACTTGCTAAACGAAACGATCTTCCAAAGCTCCTAGTCCGCCCCGAGGCGATTTGGACCTCTAACGATCCTTCTCCGACGTTCAAAGTGGATGGAGACCCACCTACTGGTACTCAAGGACGCCTAGACCGCTGCAAAACATTGATTCTCCCGACGATTCGTGGAATCCATGGCCTAGTGGATAACTTGCCTCCTTCCCAACACTCTTATCCGGCAATCTCATCTCCCAATTCGTTCGAGTGGCTGGTCACGGGCGACTTAGCCGACGATGTAGCTCCCGATATTGATTTGATCCTACACGATACCAGTAAGGACCCCCAGTGCCAGTCAAGTCCAACTTGGGTCTTTCGGCCACTGCTGAACTTGTCATCCAATCGGTGCAGACGACAGATGTAGAAGAGATGTCACTGCAAGAATTGTGCGCCGCCATAACTAAGTACACAGGCGACTTTACTAGTGACGACAATCCCGAAACGTCGCTCGCTCGAGTACAAGCTCAGCCTACCTACTTCCGACCTCTGTATGACACCACAGCACCGAGCAACTATCTCTTTGTACGATCCAAAGTATTTGGACACGCTGTACTTCGTGTAGTTAGCCGCCAAAGCCCGGTCGACACGTCCTTCAAGTCGCTAAAGGATCGCCTCGCGGTGCTTTTCCCCAACTCACAGGTATGTGATTACCAAGGTCTCCTCCATGGCCTCCTTCCCGAGAATAATGAGGAGTTCTGGACGCAAGTGTACTTAGCGGAGTTGGATCTGATGCTGCAAGTCCTGGCACCCAGCATCTACATGGACCCTTACAAAGTATGTGCACTTATTCGTACATCGGCAACAACGCTCCAGTTCACACCATTCCACCTATGGGACGATGTGACTCTGCTCCGGTTGCTTCATTCTTCACTCCTGGACATTTTAAGTACAGTACGACTGCCAGAGAGTCTACGCCACAGTATCGAAACCCTGCAGAGTGTTCAAGCCGAAGATGAAGCTTCGGGAGACAGCCAGTCCACTCTCTAACATGGCATGGAACTTACGAATCTACTCCATCAATGTCGACGGACTCAACAATGTCTTGCAAAGCACAATGAACGACTATTCTCGCAACTTCCATCTTGTCTCCTTGCAGGAGACAAATTTCACCCATTCAGCTAACTTACGGCGAGCCCGCCTCCTATGGATACGTGCCTCGCGATTTAATACGAGTTTTTGGTCCAATAGCAACTCGGACAACTACTCAGGACACGGCGGGGTGGGGATTTTGACTACGCCAACGTGTCCCATCCGTGACCTAGAGGATGTAACCTGTCGCTTTACAAGCGACGAAGACATTCTCTCGAGGTATCTGGTTCTGCGGGGCACTCTGGAAGACATGCAGGTATATGTACACGCCGTTTACGCACCAGTCAATCCAACAGACCGACCTGCCTTCTTTCGCAAGCTACCTCGTAACTTTGAGGTTGATGGTCTTCATCTTGTCATGGGCGACTTCAACACTATCTTTTCAAAATCTTTAGATCAAGTTACTGTTACAGTCCGAACACGCCATCAAGGCCAATGTGAATTGCTTGATTGGATGCAAGCGATCGGTGTCGTGGATGCATGGCGTCTACATAATCCAACACTACGTGAATTCACTGGTCCTGATCGAAGATCGCGAATTGACTTCATCCTAATGAGCTCAAAGGTATTTCATAAGTACCTGTTGACAATTCAACACGAGTTTCAGCGATCCTCAAAGCTGACACATCATTGTGGAGTATCAGTTACTCTAGGTTCACGGTCGTTTAGACCGCGCGCACGAGCGGCTTGGAGGTGCCCTGAATGGGTCCTTCGGCTTCCCGAGGCCCAAAGCTATCTGAACGAATCTCTAACTCAGTTAGCGAGCCGTCTACAACGGCCTACATATGATCCGTCATACAACCCAGGGTGTCTCCTTGACGAACACAAGAGAAGAGATTCGATCTTTCTCCGACAACTATTTACCGAGAAAAAAATCAGCGCCAACAACGACTGGAACTTCTGCATCTCAAGGTCAACCAACTGCGTCATGAGCAGCACGACAGCCCGTCCATAGATCTCTCCTCCGATATCACTGCGACTGAAGCAGAGATTACTACACTAATGGAGGAACATGAGCACAATGCATCCCAGCAAAAATTCGCATCGGACCTTTACACATCGGAGCGATGCTCCAAATACTTTTTCGGCCCCTCAAATGATGCATGCCATTCAAATTCCTGTTACTTCTCTTGATGAGCTCGAGGAATCGACTATGGAGTTTAATAATTACTGGAGTGGAATCTATCATTCTCCTTCTCGAGAATATAGGCATCATCGTCCTGAGTGGGATGCTGCTCAACTTGCTGAGATATTAAGCTACAGCAAAACTAGTGTGACGACAGAACAGCGGCGGTTCATTGACAGTCCCTTCACGGCTCATGATTTCTTCGAAGCCTTTAAAAGTATTGGCCCTGGGAAAGCCCCTGGCCCGGATGGTCTTTCTAAAGCTTACTATGAAACTAATCTATCGCTTTGGAGCTGGATTATGGAGTTAGTCTACGCCTCTCAATTGCGGCGAGGTCGAATGACAAAATTCCAGCGACGAGGTCAAATACGCCTCCTCTACAAGGGCGGTGACAGACGGAAACCATCCAATTACCGACCAATAACGCTTTTAAACGTAGATGCCAAGCTTGGCCCGAAGATATTGTCCCACCGGCTTGGTAAAGTCCTGCCATTTATTATTGATGAAGACCAATATGGCTTCGTTCCAGGAAGAGATATCAGACATGCTCATGTGAGGTACAAGCGCTCCAGCAGCAGTGCGACGGCTGTGGAGGTGCCGTACTGTTAGATTTTGCAAAAGCGTTTGATAGCGTGGTTTGGGATGCGCTCAACATGGTCCTCGTTCACTATGGCTTTGGGGATACTTTTCGTAAATGGGTTCGTGTTTGTTTTCATGGCACGTTGGTCTCCTTACTTTTCAATGGATCTCCGCTTGCACCTTTTGAACTGGGTGGTGGAGTGAGACAAGGTGACCCAATGTCGCCAGCGCTATTTGTCATCTTTATCGAGCCTATGTTGAACTACATTCGTGTTAAAATGGCGTCACACGGCATTCATTGCCCAGATTCACTGAAACCTCACTCCATCATGGGGTTTGCTGACGATTGCTCAGGTTTCTTAGCTGACCTTAGCGATACGCCAGTTTTTCTGGAACACGTTAACTTCTTTTGTGCTGCGAGTGGAATGCGGCTTAATGTGAACAAAACCGTAGTTTTACCATTTGAAAGGTGGTTGCCGAGCACTATCCACATCCAAAATGATCTACGGGCCCTTGGTGTCGAGGTTCTTGATAACGAGGGCTCGACTAAATTGCTAGAATACGATATGGACCATCGCTTCGCCCCGCAGACCGTTTTGCGTTCATCCTCCCTGAACTTCAACTGAGGTGTTCCTTGTGGAATTATCGTGCCCGAACGCTGAAGGGCAAGGTAGCAATCCTTGAACAAGTGATCTTACCTGTCCTATGGTATTGTGCAAGTGTGTGTTACGTTCCTCATATTGGAGTTTATGACAGAGTCAAGAAATTAATTGCGGGATTTCTCGCTGGTCGCTCAAGCGACGACGTGCCACAACAAAATGCGCTGCCTCAAATTTGGTGGCACACGCCAAAACGATTAGGTGGCCTCGGGCTGACCGCAATAGAGGTCACAATAGCAGGCCTCCAACTTAACATCCTCTGTCGACTTATTTCCGCCGTACGGAAGGCCCCGCACAATCCTCCATCCTGGACAGCTCCAGTAATTGCTCTCTTTAAGGTTGCCATGACCCCTTGGGGCTCGGGCATGGATATTCTGTACGCTCCAGTAGCCACCAGTCCTCACCATCCCGTTAGTCGCCGATCAACGTTGTGGTCATATCTTGGACCATTTTGGCATCACGTAATGTACCTGTGGCACACACAGCTTCGTTCGCATGTGCGTCTGGTGAATGATGATTTTAAAATCCTCACCTTACCCATCCTGTATAACACAGAACTCCGTTTCGGCAAAGAGCATAGACCATTGGCTTCTCGCCCTACAATGTTTACAAAATTACTTGCTGATAGCTCACTCCGGACTTTTCACCACATAATTGCAGTGAGCGGCTACCCTCCCAACCCAGCCAAGCTGGCAGACCACTTAAGTAATTTTGGTACAGGAAGGGTGGTGAGCATTGGATTTTGCCAATCCTTTCTTCAGAAATTGGATGTTGCGGGAATTAGTCTGTCATTTTTACCTACTGGGCCTATCTTTCCCGTGGAATACGCTAGTGCTGGCCATGCTTGGTATTTTGGCGAATACGAGCTCGAAGAACTCACAACTGCCCGCATTAGAAGAGTTTTAACTGCGTCAACCGCACCTGATCTTCCTATTGCCCGTCTTGGAATTGAAGTTCAGCCCTCCGGGAAGCACTGGACTCGTGACTTGAAAATGAATAGATTTGTGCTTCCAGTTTATGCAGATCTCCTATTTCGTGTACAACATAATGCACTGTACCTGGGTTATCGATTCCAGCATTTAGCTGAGGCTCACACTACCTGCCATCACGGGTGCCACGACCTGGAGACTGCGCCACATTTGTTTTGGTTCTGTAAATTTGCCCGGGAAGTCTGGGATGACTGGCTGCCTGCATTTCGTCCTTGCTTCACACACGGGTTTGAATGGAACCACATTCTTTATTTCGATCAATTATCTCCTTCGGACGAAGCCAAACGGAATTATGGACATGTGCTGTTTCTTAGTTTACACATTACGCGCTGCATCATTTTGAGATGCCTCTGGATGCATCGCAATGAAATCCGATTCAAGGCTGACAGTTCGAACCATTGTAAAGTTAAGGAGCGAGTGGTTTCGCTGTTTCGCTTACACATAGACTCCGTCATCCGTTGCTATAAGAGCAAGCCCAACTATTCCACCGCGCTTGTAGGTCTGCACGATCTACTCCATGACCGATTCAGACGTTTCTACCCAGTTAATGCTGAGCTTAACCCACCATCGCCACGTTCTCATGAGCACACGTAGTCTTCACAGCAGTTTCTTCAACCAGCGGTCGAAATGGCTACCTTCTCCTATAGTGAAATCAAGATATTAGTGGCCTCATGGATACATTCTCAAGTACCCCACTCACCTCGTTCCCTACCGACACGCGCTGCGTTCCAAACGACTCCGGGGTGTTATGCAGCAAGTGTTAGTGAGCAACAATCGCGACGACCTGGCACCGAGACACCAGTGGTGGCGGCAGCCTCGGTCGACGGGAGTGATTTGACAGTTTTTCGACGGTGGTCAGCGTCGACTACCGCTCGGACCGCATGCTCTAAGACCTTCTACATCACCGTGTGAGCAGCCTTTGCATCTCAGCGAACTACCTCACGCACCAAATGGGTGCAGGAGCGCGAGGCAGTGGCCTCAGCGTCTCCTCCATACATCGCTCGAAATGGCTACCTTCTCCTATAGTGAAATCAAGATATTAGTGGCCTCATGGATACATTCTCAAGTACCCCACTCACCTCGTTCCCTACCGACACGCGCTGCGTTCCAAACGACTCCGGGGTGTTATGCAGCAAGTGTTAGTGAGCAACAATCGCGACGACCTGGCACCGAGACACCAGTGGTGGCGGCAGCCTCGGTCGACGGGAGTGATTTGACAGTTTTTCGGCGGTGGTCAGCGTCGACTACCGCTCGGACCGCATGCTCTAAGACCTTCTACATCACCGTGTGAGCAGCCTTTGCATCTCAGCGAACTACCTCACGCACCAAATGGGTGCAGGAGCGCGAGGCAGTGGCCTCAGCGTCTCCTCCATACATCGCTCGAAATGGCTACCTTCTCCTATAGTGAAATCAAGATATTAGTGGCCTCATGGATACATTCTCAAGTACCCCACTCACCTCGTTCCCTACCGACACGCGCTGCGTTCCAAACGACTCCGGGGTGTTATGCAGCAAGTGTTAGTGAGCAACAATCGCGACGACCTGGCACCGAGACACCAGTGGGGTGGCGGCAGCCTCGGTCGACGGGAGTGATTTGACAGTTTTTCGGCGGTGGTCAGCGTCGACTACCGCTCGGACCGCATGCTCTAAGACCTTCTACATCACCGTGTGAGCAGCCTTTGCATCTCAGCGAACTACCCCACGCACCAAATGGGTGCAGGAGCGCGAGGCAGTGGCCTCAGCGTCTCCTCCATACATCGCTCGAAATGGCTACCTTCTCCTATAGTGAAATCAAGATATTAGTGGCCTCATGGATACATTCTCAAGTACCCCACTCACCTCGTTCCCTACCGACACGCGCTGCGTTCCAAACGACTCCGGGGTGTTATGCAGCAAGTGTTAGTGAGCAACAATCGCGACGACCTGGCACCGAGACACCAGTGGTGTGGCGGCAGCCTCGGTCGACGGGAGTGATTTGACAGTTTTTCGGCGGTGGTCAGCGTCGACTACCGCTCGGACCGCATGCTCTAAGACCTTCTACATCACCGTGTGAGCAGCCTTTGCATCTCAGCGAACTACCCCACGCACCAAATGGGTGCAGGAGCGCGAGGCAGTGGCCTCAGCGTCTCCTCCATACATCGCTCGAAATGGCTACCTTCTCCTATAGTGAAATCAAGATATTAGTGGCCTCATGGATACATTCTCAAGTACCCCACTCACCTCGTTCCCTACCGACACGCGCTGCGTTCCAAACGACTCCGGGGTGTTATGCAGCAAGTGTTAGTGAGCAACAATCGCGACGACCTGGCACCGAGACACCAGTGTGGTGGCGGCAGCCTCGGTCGACGGGAGTGATTTGACAGTTTTTCGGCGGTGGTCAGCGTCGACTACCGCTCGGACCGCATGCTCTAAGACCTTCTACATCACCGTGTGAGCAGCCTTTGCATCTCAGCGAACTACCTCACGCACCAAATGGGTGCAGGAGCGCGAGGCAGTGGCCTCAGCGTCTCCTCCATACATCGCTCGAAATGGCTACCTTCTCCTATAGTGAAATCAAGATATTAGTGGCCTCATGGATACATTCTCAAGTACCCCACTCACCTCGTTCCCTACCGACACGCGCTGCGTTCAAACGACTCCGGGGTATGCAAGTGTTAGCGTGAGCAACAATCGCGACGACCGGCACCGAGACACCAGTGGGGTGGCGGCACCTCGGTCGACGGGAGGATTTGACAGTTTTCGGTGGTCAGCGTCGACTACCGCCTGACCGCATGCTCAAGACCTTTACATCACCGTGTGAGCAGCCTTTGCATCTCAGCGAGAACTACCTCACGCACCAAATGGGTGCAGGAGCGCGAGGCAGTGGCCTCAGCGTCTCCTCCATACATCGCTCGAAATGGCTACGACTCTCCTATAGTGAAATCAAGATATTAGTGGCCCATGGATACATTCTCAAGTACCCCACTCACCTCGTTCCCTACCGACACGCGCTGCGTTCCAAACGACTCCGGGGTGTTATGCAGCAAGTGTTAGTGAGCAACATCGCGACGACCGGCACCAGACACAGTGGTTTGGCGGCAGCCTTGGTCGGGAGTGATTTGACAGTTTTTCGGCGGTGGTCAGCGTCGACTACCGCTCGGACCGCATGCTCTAAGACCTTCTACATCACCGTGTGAGCAGCCTTTGCATCTCAGCGAACTACTCACGCACCAAATGGGTGCAGGAGCGCGAGGCAGGCCACCCAGCTCCAGCTTCCACCTCGCAGACTGCCGTGTTATTTTTTTCTTATATATTGTAAACACAGTTACGTTATGTGAATGATACCTATTAAGAGATACAAATGAACGAGTAAGTGTAATAACTTGTTATCAAGAACACTTGTTGGGTAGTACCGCCAAGTGGGTGACCAGAAGTCTACCTGTCTACTTTTTGTCTACCTTTGTCTACCTTTTGTCTACCTTTGTCTACCTTTTGTCTACCTTTGTCTACCTTTGTCTACCTTTTGCCCTTTGCCTACAATCGTTTCGTCACTTTTACGGGTTCTAACCGTGTTTTAACCACGTCGCCAGTTTCGCCGTTTTGACACGGGAGACTCGATTTCACCCGCCCGTCGCGAGGTCAATTCTCGTCATCATTTGCCCATTCGACCCGCAAAACGCATCTACGACTTACGACACAGCCAACCGCGCAACTCGCACGCCCTCAACGCAACGATCGCACAAAGCAGAACAACCCCGCGACCACCACGTCGTCGTCATTGGTCGTCTTCATTCGTCTTCATTGGTCGTCTTCATTGGTCGTGGTGGTTGTCACCAGCGACGGTGTATACCAACGTATACACGACCACTATTGGACCACTATTTGACCACTATTGGACCACTATTCGACCCATATTGGACCACTATTCGACCCATATTGGACCACTATTCACCCATATTGGACCCATATTGGACCCATTGACCCATATTGACCTATACTGACGTTGTTCCGAAACACAACAGGAGTGGCGTGGCCTTGTGAATGCCAGGCAGCGAGTATGGCGACGTGTTGCAAAGGGTTGAGATGAAGGGTTGGCATGGTAATGTTATGGAATGTGTGTGAAGGGCAGCAATGGTATTCGTTGCGCGAGAGTAGTTGATGTAGACGGCCATCTTAAGATGAGAACACCATATCCCGTTCGCTCTGTGAAGTTAAGCATCTTCAAGCTCGGGTAGTACTCGGGTGGGTGACCACCGGGGAAGTCCGGGTGCCTACCCTTTGTCTACCTTTGTCTACCTTTGTCTACCTGTTGTCTACCTTTGTCTACCTTTGTCTACCTTTTGTCTACCTTTGTCTATCACCTTTGTCTACCTTTTTCTACCTTTGTCTACCTTTTGTCTACCTTTTGTCTACCTTTGCCTTTTGCCTACAATCGTTTCGTCACTTTTACGGGTTCTAACCGTGTTTTAACCACGTCGCCAGTTTCGCCGTTTTGACACGGGAGACTCGATTTCACCCGCCCGTCGCGAGGTCAATTCTCGTCATCATTTGCCCATTCGACCCGCAAAACGCATCTACGACTTACGACACAGCCAACCGCGCAACTCGCACGCCCTCAACGCAACGATCGCATAAAGCAGAACAACCCCGCGACCACCACGTCGTCGTCATTGGTCGTCTTCATTGGTCGTCTTCATTGGTCGTCTTCATTGGTCGTGGTGGTTGTCACCAGCGACGGTGTATACCAACGTATACACGACCACTATTTGACCACTATTGGACCACTATTTGACCACTATTGACCCATATTGGACCACTATTGGACCCATATTGGACCCATATTGGACCTATACTCGACGTTGTTCCGAAACACAACAGGAGTGGCGTGGCCTTGTGAATGCCAGGCAGCGAGTATGGCGACGTGTTGCAAAGGGGTTGAGATGAAGGCATGGTAATGTTATGGAATGTGTGTGAAGGGCAGCAATGGTATTCGTTGCGCGACAGTAGTTGATGTAGACGGCCATCTTAAGATGAGAACACCATATCCCGTTCGCTCTGTGAAGTTAAGCATCTTCAAGCTCGGGTAGTACTCGGGTGGGTGACCACCGGGGAAGTCCGGGTGCTGTCTACCTTTGTCTACCTTTTGTCTACCTTTGTCTACCTTTTGTCTACCTTTGTCTACCTGTCTACCTTTTGTCTACCTTTTGCCCTTTGCCTACAATCGTTTCGTCACTTTTACGGGTTCTAACCGTGTTTTAACCACGTCGCCAGTTTCGCTGTTTTGACACGGGAGACTCGATTTCACCCGCCCGTCGCGAGGTCAATTCTCGTCATCATTTGCCCATTCGACCCGCAAAACGCATCTACGACTTACGACACAGCCAACCGCGCAACTCGCACGCCCTCAACGCAACGATCGCACAAAGCAGAACAAACCCCGCGACCACCACGTCGTCGTCATTGGTCGTCTTCATTGGTCGTCTTCATTGGTCGTCTTCATTGGTCGTGGTGGTTGTCACCAGCGACGGTGTATACCAACGTATACACGACCACTATTGACCACTATTGGACCACTATTGGACCCATATTGACCCATATTGGACCCATATTGACCCATATTGGACCCATATTGACCTATACTGACGTTGTTCCGAAACACAACAGGAGTGGCGTGGCCTTGTGAATGCCAGGCAGCGAGTATGGCGACGTGTTGCAAAGGGTTGAGATGAAGGGTTGGCATGGTAATGTTATGGAATGTGTGTGAAGGGCAGCAATGGTATTCGTTGCGCGAGAGTAGTTGATGTAGACGGCCATCTTAAGATGAGAACACCATATCCCGTTCGCTCTGTGAAGTTAAGCA
>JAAVTJ010000300.1:0-40992 GCA_011947355.1 Phytophthora boehmeriae | reverse complement strand
GGATGGCATCGATGATAATCCGAGTTAATTTGATGGGCATTTAGGTTTCCGATAAGTAGTTATGGTTAACACTGCATGTAGTCGGATGCTCTTCTTTAGCTCAGAGGCATCCTTTGTTCCAGCAGAATCCTACGAGGATTTTTTCGAGTTTAGTACAGCATAGCGTAGCAATGATTGCTCGTACTTGTCAGGGTGTTTCTTCTTGAACACCTCTAACACCTTGCTGTATTGGAGCCATCTCGTATCATCGCGGGGCAGGTCCTTCGGAAGTTTCAGCCACCCTTTAATGTTTGACGGTGCTGCTCCGCGACGCACCAACGTATTAGCCGTGGTCTCTGCTTTTTTTATGTCTCTAACGACACTCGTAGACGCCATCTTGGGCAGCATCCTCTCCTCGTCATCGATCTCCTCTTCTTCTTCGTCTTCGTCTTCGTCTTCGTCTTCTTCTTCGTCGTCGTCGTCGCCGCCGCCTTGCTCGACTGTCTTGCTCGTCCTCAGCAATCGTTGGTTGCTGTTGTCTTTGCCAAACGCCGACTGGCACCAAGGACACGGATGGGGTCGCTTTTGAGATTTTGTTTTCTGTCGAGCTTGTGGTAATCGCAACAGCGCTGCTTGGGAGTAGTGCAGCTACAGCCGCCAGAACGAAGATGTGAAGACGCATAGCTAAACGGAGAGCAACTTTTCTTGTGGAGTTATGTCCTGGAGATCGAGTTGAGAAATGACCTTCCGAATTCATGGCATCGCACTGAGCGCGTCACGTGACCAAAGATGTCCAGGGTAATATGTTGTGAGGCAGTCACGTGATCAACGATGACTCCTCCGTAACATCGTTTTGCTACATAGTTCATCAGTCATGAACCATGACTCACGATACAATCTGCTTCTCATTTCACGGCTGTATACATAATTTACCAGCACAGAGAAATCATTTCGGGCTGCCGATATTATCGGCCCGATAATGCTTTTCAAATACAGAGATTTTTCGGTAGTTGAAGTGACATCCTCCCGTTCAAGTTCACATTCCTGTTTAAATTTCCATACTGAAATCAAGTCTAGTCTTGGCGGGAACTTGTTTTCGAATCAAAAAGTCATCAACAAAACAAACGATGACAATCCCCACCAACCGTGGTAAGCGGTGGCTTCCCAGCTCTGCTGCTGCTTCTTCCGTCGCTACAAAGCGCCGTCGTCTCGATGGCGACCACAGCGAAGCCCCAGACGACAAAGCAGAGCCAACGACTGACTGAAAGCAGCTCGTCTTCCCGTGGAAATTCAGGCGCTCCATCACGTCATGAAACATCTAGAAATACTGCTGATGACGCCTGAGGAAGCTCTCAAAGAGGCGGTCTCTACAGGCCAAGCAGCTTGGATACATCATATACTTGATGCATATGTGCGACGTGTCGGCTGCAGCCGACTGCGCTGCCTGTCACGGCCACCTCAACGAGATTCTGTTCCTGCTGCGCCACGATTTTGAGGAGAGCGACGACGAGGACGGATCGGACGTTGAGTACTACGAGTTGGCTGGGCCAGAACTGATGAAGAAGATGATGGTGGCTGCTACGGAGAACCGACATCTACAGGTGGTGGGCTACCTGCTGACTCAGTTCACAGGCGTGGAAGGAGATGAGATGGATGCTGACAAGATGGAGATCCTCAAGAGTGTCGTTGTTGCTGGGGCCAGGGTTGGCTATCTCGATGCTGTGAAGCTGGTGTTGCCGGTGATGCTGGGTGCCGATGAGTATCGAGCAGGGTATGAACGCAGACGATATTACGATAAGTATAAAGGCTGGAGAGAAGCCCTGACAGAAGCGGCGAGAAATGGACATCTTGTGGTGGTGATGTTTTTAGCGGACGTTCAGGACAAAGAGTGCTACGTGAATTCGTACGTGCTAAGCGAGGATGCGCTTGGCCTTGCGATTGCAGGAGGACATGATGAAGTAGTGAAATACTTACTCGACCTTGATCGAGAAAGATTTCGTTGGAACTTGATAAACGCGTGCACGGAAGTAGTGAAGCGAGATAACAAGGATCTGGCGGAATTTTTTACAACAACTACGCGAAGTACGTCAGGGGAACAACCGAGCATGTGACAGGAAATTTGTTCGTGGATCTTGCCATCGAAGGACGGACGGAGGCGGTGAAGTTCATGTACGTCAACGGACACGATGATGCGGAGATAGTGTGTGACGCTTTTGTAAATGCTGTGGCGGTTGGTCGGCGCGTTGAGGTGGTGGAATTTTTACTTGAGACCGGTCATATTTTTCCGGCAATTTTTGATAAGGGCTTCGTGGCTGCAGCAAGCTCCATGTGGGTTACCAGTAAAATCGTGTGTTCCCTCTACGCTATGAAGCGTGCTTCTGCGAAGACGATAAACAATGTGTTTGCAGTCGCGAGAGATATGGCAGTGATGAAGCTCCTGTACGAGAATGAACGCATCTCGGATGAGGCTATCATCAAAGCGTTTCAACGAGCAGGTTGTTTGTGGTTTAGTTAAAATCGAGATTGTGAAGTTTTTGTACAAGGAAACCTGCATTCCGACTGAGGTGATCGGTGAGGCCTTCGTTAACGCAGCCAAAAGGAGTGAAGGTGACCTTGTAGAGTGGATGCGCAACGACCCTCGCATTTCGTCTGAGGCAAAGAGCAAGGCCTTCGTTCATCTAGCTGATGGTTATTTCGACCTGGCCAAGTCCTTGTACCAGCAGTTTCCAATTTCTCCAGATGCCGTTTTAGAGACTATGAAGATGGCCATGTCGAATGAATACCACGATGTTGTTGAGTTCCTTTCGGGGAAGCAGCTACGCCACAGCATGTTCGGCATGAGGCTTTCGTGCATGCGGCGCGACGTAATGAAGTTTGGGCTCTGAAGATACTGTTCCAGACTGGCGATTGGCCCTCGCAATTCTGAAGAGTGCACTCAAAGCTGCGTATGGCGGAAAAGTCAAGAACTTTTTGCGCAAGAAAATCTGCGATATATTGCTCTGAGGCGTGTTTTGAAGATCGCTTCTCAGACCGTATAAGCAGTGCGCTGATCAAATAAGTATCACTTGAGGTGTGCCATCTTGATTTTGGCTCATGTTACGTCGAAAGATCATTCAGCAGTATTTTGCTCCCTTACAGAGTAGCATATCCAGTTGGTTCAGCACGTTGAAGTGGCACTTTACAGAAAGAAGCAAGAAATATGACAAGATCCAGCACTCATAGCAAGCGAATGCGTTTTAGATCCGCTGCTTCCCCCTCCACGGATACAAAGTGCTCTCGTCGCAATGAACTAGCAGCCGTAGTGCCAACGAACGTGACTGAAAATCTGAAAGAAGCTCGTCTTCCGGCTGTAATCCAAGCTCTTCACCCACATTGTGATGCACATTAAGACTTTATTGATGACACCTGAGAAAGCAATTAAAGAGATGGCCTCAACTGGCCAAGTAGAGTGGGTTGATAATCTATTGAAGCGATTCAGTTTTGGGGTGGTAACGTGTCGAACGCAGCACAAATTGGGGCCTCCGATGGCTATCTCAAGGCTCTGGAAATGCTGTTCTATGGTATTTTAATTGGTAAAGACTATGCAGCTTCTGGGATGACTCCGTCTAAAACTGGAGGACAGGCGACCAAGAAGAAGGCAGTTGTGGCTGTTGCCAGCAACGGACATGTCAATGTCATCGAGTATTTCGTTCCTCGTAATACTGACGCTCAAAACAGTCACATAAAGCTGAACGATGTGATCGTTGCTGGAGAAAGAAATGGTAAGATAGATGTTGTGAAGCTGCTCGTCTTACATACGGCTGTTACAGTCTGACGATGACACTGTTCCGCAAGTATCCTATTGATCCAGACGCCTTGTTGGAAGCAATTAATACGTCTTTATCGTGGGATTGTCATTCCATCGTTGAGAAGCTGTCCGGCAAAACATCAGTACCGCAATGCGTTCCGCTCGAGGCTTTCATGTACGTGGCTCAGTGGGAATGAGTGTTGTCAGCGATGAAGGTGTTTCTGTCGACATGACGTTGTGCCGTCCGTGAGTTCCTGTCAAACGAAATGTCTGTACCTCAGCACATTCGGCACGAGATGTTTGTACATGCGGCTTAGCGTGGAATAGTTTTCGCCCTCAAGATATTGTTCGAGACTGGCGACTGGTCCCTTGATATATTGAAGAGGGCGCCCTAAGCAACAGTCAAGACGCCAAAAACTTTTGTGCAGAAGGATTTGTGATCTGCTGCTGTAGTCCGGTCTCAGTAAATTGCAGTGTGCTTTTAGCACTAAGAAAAATAATAATTGAGCATCAAAATTGTCAACTACTTCTGTTTAGGTTATCGCCATACGCAGAGCATTCGTCTACCGTACTCTTCTCGGTCGCGTGCCATCCACATCGCATTTATCAGATGGGCTCTTGTCGAAGTGCGTCTGGCACGCGACTGCCAAACGTTGATTGGCCACTTTCTTCCTTCCATTCCTTCCTCCAATTCGTCAAAATGAATTTCATCCAATCCTTTCCATTATTCAGGTCTACTTTCATCCAATCACACTCCTTTCAGACCAAAGAAAGTTTCGATGGAGTTCAGTTTCCAATTAGCGATGGAGACGACAGCAGTGGAGAGCTCGACGCCCGGGTCCAAGCGAAGTCGCAGCATTACGGACATCCTGCTCTTCTCCAGAGGCAACAAACGCATCTGTCGCAAGCATGAAGACGATAGCCGAGAGACCGAGGACGACGACCAAGCAGAAGAGCGCTTCGTGGACGGAGTCCCTGCCCAGCAGCGCGACCAGTGGCTAAAGGGCTGCCTTCCGCCTCAGATCCTGGCTCTATCGCACGTCACAGAGCACATCAACGCACTGCTGATGCCGATGGAGGAGGCGCTGACTGAGGCAGCTAAGCTGGGACAAGTGGATCGTCTCCAGAAGCTGCTGATCCAGTTCAAGGGGACGTCGCTAAAGTTGCCGTTGCTGCAGCTGGAAGCGGCCAGATGGCGGTTCTAGAATCAATTTTAGCTAAGCACAGATTTGATACTTCAGATGCTGCTGTTGCTGCAGGTGCGAACGGCCATTTGGATGCAGTCAAGATGCTGTTTTTCTGGATCAACTCGCTGATCGATCGCAACTACGCGGCGTGGAAAATTATGGCTGTAGCGACTGCAAATGGACATTTGGAGGTGCTGCAGTACGCAGCGAAAAATGCAGAGAAGACGATTCATTTAAGAAGGTTTTACTATACCTGGACCCCTGCGTCCGAGCTGAAAGACGCGCTGAAAAGTGCCATTTCGGGAGGATATGTTGACGTTGTGAAGTTTTTGCTGGAGAAATTTCAGTTGAATCTGGGCGAGATGTTTGACCAAGCTGTAGCTGAGAAACAGCACGCCATCATGCGATTGATCTACGAAAAGTATCCAAATTACGACACGCACGAGGGATCACCTGCGAACCTGTTTGTCGATTTAGCTCGGGATGGACGCACAGACGCTGTTAAGTACCTTTGCAACAGCAGTCATGGGTCAACTGAGGTCATCGGCGACGCTTTTGTGGCAGCAGCGCAGCATGGACATACTGAGACCATGGATTTCTTGCTTAATGTAGGGGGCCTGTCAAGTACGGTGGTTGATAAAGCGTTCGAGGAGGCGGCTCGTGCTGGGTCGATAGCTGGTGTGACGTTTTTGTACAAGAAGCAGCAGATTGCTCGTAAATCTGTGATAGCTGCGTTTGAGAATGCAGGCGGCATCGCTGTCAGTAAATTCCTGTACGACACAGATGTGATTCCTACCGAGTCGATTACTACAGCTTTTCAAAACGCTGCACTGTATGGAGCTACAGATGGTGCAGCCCTGCTATGTAGCGAAGAACGCATCAAGATCTTAAAGTTCTTGGCAACCAGGAAGTGCATTTCACCTGAGGTGATCACGAAGGCTTTCATCAGTGCAGCTGGAAATGATCACTTGGATGTTGTTGCTGGTTTGTGTGGAGAACGGTGCATTACTCGTGAACTGATTAACCAGACTTTTCCGAATGCAGCAGCTAGCGGATGCGCTAGTGTGGTGAAGTTTTTGTGCGCCGATAGCCGCCTGTCTTCTGAGGCGATCGCCAAGGCTCTTGTGAAAGCCGTCAGTCATGGCCGCGCTCAAGTTGCACATATTCTGACGGGCAAAACCCATCAAATTTTGCCAGAGGTATTGAATCAAGCATTCAAGGATGCAGTCAAGAATGGATGTGCCGAGTCGGTGAAATGCTTGCGCAGTGACCATCGCATCTCACCCGCAACTATTACGGAGGCATTTGTCAATGCCGTCGAAAAAGGTGATCAGACCATGGTGAAGGCTTTGTACAATGAAGAACGCATCTCGGAGGAAGTGACATGCGAGCATTTTGCTTCTGTTGTTAAGAACGGATATATTGACGTCGTGAAGCATCTCTTCTACAATCGATGTCCATCGTGCGCAATTAAGCGCAAGGCTTTCGTGAGTGCTTCAGGGCAAGGCTGGAGCAGTGGTGTAAAGTTCATGGGTACTACTGACTGGTATCCTCGTGGCCTTCTGACGGGCTGCACACTTCAGTAATCGCCAGTATCTATGGCAGCTCGCCCATAGACTGTAATGATCATTGACACCTTGGTGATACCGCTAAGTTTGTATAGTAGTGGCGTGCTCTTCGTGAACAACGTAAATATAGTAAAACGACTGGTACACTTACCTATAGTTAGTAATGCGAGTGTAGAGTAAGACTCCCATTACGCTACTACATGTATATCCCACCATCTTGAAGAATACTGCATCAATGCCGCGTTGAACGGCGTGATTTATCTTAGCACACATCAAGCAATGTTAGTAATTAATTTGTTTACCTGGACTTCTTCGCTGCCACCTCGTTTTCACAACGTGATTGTCGAACGCAGCGAACCTATTTGTCATTTGGAAACAAAAAGTCCTATCGAAACTTCGTGATTATGCAGTGCGCTCGAAGACATCAACTATGCGGAAATGTGAAAATAAGGCTGATGGCGCTCACTTTCTAATTCGACCTCCATCGCTCAACCATCTTAAAAACACCTACCAAGACTACAGCTATGCGTCTGGATCATCTCGTGCTAGTGGTGATTGGGATTCTACTTTCCGTTGTCGTTGCTACCAACTCCAGCGAAATCAAGGATTGGAAAATCGACGCTATCATCTCTCGACCTGACAATCGCTTACTTGCATCTGACAACCTGGCGGACAGTGTTAAGAGATCTCTACGAGTTGTCGGTGAAACAGAGCCCGGCGACGAAGAACGGGCCTTCTCAACAAGTGCGATCTCCGGAGCTCCAGGGAACGCATTATGTAGTGATCAATAAGCATGACGAAGGTCATGCTCATCGCGTCCGAGGAAATTCAGGATTGTTGCGCGCAAATCCTCCACAAAACCTCATGGACGCATCTTGACAGCATTGACGAACGCTTCTCTGATTGCCTCAGGTGGAATGCAGACTTCCTTGTACAAAAACTTCACCACCTTAATCGCCATGGAAAAACCACGGCAAGTTGATCGTTTGAATGCATGTGTGATAGCTCCGTCGGAGATACGCTCTTTGCCATACAGGAACTTGATCGTGGCAATATTCCTTGAGGCAACGAAAGCATTATTTCCAGTCTCTGAAGTCACCCTATTTTTCGGTAGAGAGAACGCACGGTATCGCGGTTAGCCTTCCTAGAATGAGCAACAGCTGCAGCCATAAATCCCTTCACAAAGGCCTCTGAAGAAACACGCCCGGTATCGAGTAAAGCCTCCGCCATCTCGACCAGCAAGAGCAGCCTTTACGAAAGCGCCACACACTATCTCTGAATCATCGTGGCCGGTGAGGTACAGATACTTCACGGCATACATCCGCCCGCCACGTGCAAGCTCCACAAACAAATTTCCTGTCTCGGCATCATTCGCTTTTATTGGTGATGTACTTTGGGTAGAGGCTGTAAAGTGTGTCTTTGAGGTCCCTTTTATCCAGCTTAACCGCTTCGTCACATGCTTGTTTCAGGTCCCAGCAAAACACCGCTGGATCGAGGCCGAGCAGGTAATTCACGATCTCGTCGTGTCCTCCTATGATCGCAAGTGAAAGCGCGTCACGCCGTGACGAGCGAGAGCACGACACAGGCCACCTTGGTGCTTTACAGCCCGCCACAAATACTACCAATGCGAAATGTCCACTTCCTGCTGCTTCTTCCAGAGCTTTGCACCAACCCTCCCATTGATATTGTCGATGACGGTCGAACAGCTTCGGAAACAAGAACTTGACAATATGAACATGGTTTTTCCTGGCTGCAACAGCAATCACGTCCACCAAGACCTCGTCATTGTTCGTTCCATCGACGTCTTTGCTCGTGAGAAAAGGCAACAGGTACTCGACGATATTGAGATGGCCATTAGCGGCAGCATTCTCAGCGGCTGTCGTCTTGGCGGCAAGCCCTTTGCTTACTACCCTCCCTTGGTCATCCAGCACCTGATGCCGTACGCTCAGCACACCGTCCCCGTCCTCCTCAAGGTTATCCTTGTAACAGTAGCGCAGCAGCAACTTTAGCGCAAGAAGCTGGCCATTGGCAGCAGCACTCGCTGCTGCGTGCGGGATGTTGAGGCCCTCCGAGGCGTCTAATATCCTGTCCATCCAGTCTAATTGGCCAGCTGAGACTGCCTCTTGCAGCGCTTCATCCGGTGTCATCAATAGCATTTCTAAGTGCTTCATAACGTGAGGAAGCGCCTGGATGTCAGCGGGAAGACGAGCTTCTCCAAGAGCACCTGGCTCCTCGTCTTTGTCTTTGTCTGCTCCGTCGTCTTCCGCTTCGTCTTCTTGCTCGGAGTCTTCCTGGTCGTCGTGGAGACGAAGACGCTTTGCATCGGGGGAGAGAGAAGCGTCTACGCTTGGGTGTGCTCGCTTACTGCAGCTCATCGAGGCTTTAGTGTTGGGTTCTAGACTGATACTTTAACGGGAGGCTGACACTTTAACGGGAGCCTTAAACTTCAACTGTCGAGCCAATCACGACGAATGTGCAGATGAGTTTACTGAAGTCAAGAGGAATGAACATTAAAGCTGGCCAATCAGATCACAAGAACAAGGTAACTTCAACTTCAAATTCTTCACTGAGCACAACATTTTCTAAAGCTTGTCATTGTCGAAAAAGGAGCAGAACCCTCACGTCACTCCGTCTCAAAACGTATGCCGACCAAAAGACTGTAGGGAGAAAAACGAAGAGCAAAGCCTCTCCATCGCCAATGGAACAGCGCTGGGGCTTTCTGGCTCCGTGGTGCGCAGTTTTGAAAGATCGGCTTCGAGTGAGCAGCCAAGAACACGCTTGGAATGACGGCAAAGGCTCACTAATGCTGAGTTTTGGCATGGCTACAGCCGCAGAACTGCGCGAATCCCTCGCTCTACTGGCTGCGGTGCAGCATCTCGACAACACGGCGTGGAAATTCCTCTTATCAAAATATTGCAATGTCAAATGTGACCTTCCTGATGAAGTTCCCGTTAGGCTTTTGTTGGACATGGCGGTGGAGGGTATGATGACAAGAGAGGAACTGCTGAACATTGAAAGCAATCTCATTGGGCTCTGCGGAATTCAGCAACGCCATCGCCCGAGTCTGGAATATGTCCAAGCGTTGGCGGTCATTGCGTCGAAGGACAAAAAGATGGAGGCTGGGAAGCCAGGACTGGACATAAATATTCCGGTTCGGGTGCACTTGGAAGATACCGTGCCGGTGTTTCCAGCTGAGATCGCAGACGGTGAAATGGATGTGGAAGAGGCCGAGGAGATGGCGGAGGAAATGAGGCACGAGGCTGTGGCTAATCTTCTTACCGCTGTTAGCGGTATTGAAGCTGCAGCTTGCAGGATTCGAGGAGAATGGGAAGGGAATGGCCCAAATCTTGGAGTGCTCCCTAGATCAATACGATGCACATTTGTGCTGGAACCGGCAAATCTAGTATTTCGTGGCTATGGAATGACTACAGAAGTGATGAAGAGGATGAACTCTTCCGTTCTACGTAATGTGGCCTTCTCGGAAATGACTTTGGCAGTGGGGGTGTACAGGTTCACTTACGACGATGAGGACGTCGCTCGGAAAGAGCTTGGGATGCTGCTGGCACGAGTTTTCAACTGCGGTCATGGCGACAATGATGATGTGGCGAGGCCTACCCAAGAGCAAGTGAGCAAGGTTCATCTTGTGTGTGAGGTGCCTGATTTTGATCGGCGCAGGTTTGTGACTTTGAGGCGATGTGCTCCGCCCTGGCAGTCAACGAGTCGGTGAAGAATGTGTCGATGGAATTGAGTATACGCGATTACGGTGAACAATTCGACAGTACGAGATGGTGGAAGTGGGTGGCGTATGGACTCTTTTCGAAACGAGCGCGCGCGTGTTCGGTTCTGAATCGCTGACACTCTATTCGATGTCGAGTATGACCGATGCAGATATGGAGGGATTTTCGGCGGTGGTGGCGTCAGATCATCCGGAAGAAGTTCTTTTGGCTGTCCTCGTGGTCGTGTCGACGATAGAGATGCAATGCTGAAACCTGATCTGCGATGCGTTGGCCATTTGATTTCCAAGGAATCTTATCATTCAGCAAAGGCAGGGTGACTCAACTGCTAGCCACCTGAAATCTACGTCGCCTGTGGCTTGCGTTCGGGTGTTTAGCGATGATGGTGAGAGCCAGTGGGTTAACGCGATGGTACCTGGATTTGGCCGATGTCAAGTTCAGCGCGATGATTTGATTTTCCAGCCAGCCTCATCGATGACAAGTTCTCGTGGCTTGATATCGCTCTCCATACAGTTGAACGACATTTTTTATGTGTCACCGCTGGATGGGCTTTCTCGTTTTATTGCGATAGTTGGACCTTCACTAAAGTCTTTGGCAATTTCCGGAAAGAAATACGAATTCCACGACTACGTTCTTCTTCGTCGTTGCCCAAATCTCCAGAAGCTATCACTTGACAAAGGTCTGGTGAGTGCGCAATTTAACTTTAACGATTGCCATGTGAATCATCGACCACTGCCAAATCTAAGCAACAACTGGAATGAGCTAGGCTATCTAGTTGCTGGATTGAGTGACCCCACCAGTAATACCGCCCACTATCTCCGCAGATTATCTGTTTGGCTCTCTCTGGAAGATACGCCAATCCATGGCCAATATGAACAGCGTCGAGATGGACACCGTGATATCGAGGCTAAGTTGAAAGCGCTGTTGTCGATGTTGGAAGTGAATCGCAAACTCGAGTATTTGAATGTCATCGTGCCAGTGTCGTATCAAGGCTATTCTCGTCAGTTCGAGAGACACCACCTTGAGCCCATACATCGAGTAAGCGGGCCACTTTCAGCGGAAAGCAAAGCTGCGTTCCTCAGCGTGCTGTCGGCTCGACTCATTTCCTTCGGTGGTCACAAGAAGCGGAAGTTCGAGATGCCCACTGTCGACGCTTCGCCACAAGAACTGAACCGCGATGTTCTTGCGAACATTTTTGCGCTTGCTGTGCCGCCTTTTCTTCGGGAAGTCTATCTCCGCGTCAGCAGTCCCCACAACTTTGCTAGGCACTTTGCGTACTGATTGGGATACTATATAGGTGGGGTATACCAGCAAATAGGGATTTCTTGTTCGTGTTGTCAATTCATGTACTTTACCACTTCAGTGCTTTTATAACAAAGTAAACAAAGTCGTTAGTAGATTACAGACCACAAACAATTTCCTGTCACCACCACCTCGCGACTTCGGGGAAAAGGCTCTAAACGTCATTTATGAATGCGGAAGGTGGCCCCTTTCCGTCGCGCGGGACGACTACAAGGCGCCACATAAGGTGTTCTTGTACGGATTAGGAACGCACCAACCCAGCTTTTTACAAAAGCACGGCATCTCATTCTATCATACTGCGCGGATTAAATAGTTAAATAGCGGCTCGAGCTCGGTGTGGCAGTGGCTCCTTTCGGTACGCATGCACACTGTCCTCGCCGACACATGGAGAGGAAATCATTAAGTCGCTGCATCGACTCGTTGCACGCGAGTGGTGGGTGGTACAACACGATGACGCAGTCGCGCGCAACGAGTGCAGTTAATGCAGGAGGTGGGGTGGGGACACTTGTCCAGCCACAGATATAACAACTCAGTAGATCTTCACAGGCGGATCGTGAACGGATGAGTGGGCGCTGTCGTCTTGTTACCATTAGAGGCCTCCATACTTGCTGTCAGTTCGGTGTTGCTGCCACTGTTGCTGCCACTGTTGCTGCTCCCGACGTCCACAGCGTTGGTAGTATCACTGCTGCTAGTACCCTCCAGCGCAGTAGCGGTTGTTCGAGACTTGGGTGGGACAGGAAACGTGTCAGTCCGTTGCGGGCGAGACGGGTGAGGCGAGAGCGATGAAGATGACTCCGACGACTCCGAGGATGACGATACCGACCCTGGATCGCCGCTAGCGGTGGAGGCAGTTGAAGGCACGCTGTCGTCTCTACTGAGACCAGCAGGGTTCCCAGCCGGCACGTTACCGGTCACCAAGGCGTCCTTGCTCCCATTGCCATTGCCACCACTGCTGCCTCTCAAATGACACAGCACGTTGGTCGGCGTCAGCGACGGCCAATCGACGATCAAGTGGTGAACAGACCGCTCCACGCGAGACTGGAACTTGCGCACGAGCGCCGTGGCGATGTCCTCCGGCAGCTCCGACCGATACTTGAGCGCCGTGCGCTTCAGCAGGTCCACCAGCTCGGCGAATGTCAGCTGGACGCCCATGTCAGCGCGGGCGTGGATCACACGGACAACCCCGCTTCGTCTTCGAACGGGATGTAGTTGGGCTCGCAGGGCAGGTTGAGTTTGCGTTGCTGGCGCTTCTTCAGTCGGCGGTGGAGCGCTGCGAAGCACGCCGTGGGCCTTGGCAGCGTTGCGCAGACTCATGCCGTGGATGGCGACGGCCTCCATGGCGCGCTCCCACACCTCAGGTGGCACCATGTTGCTGTGTCGGAAGCTGCGGTCGCTAGCATTGCCGTCGGAATGGCCGTTGCTGCTCGCCAAGCTGGGGCTACGACGATACTTGACGCCGTCTCGCTCTCGATGCGGCAGCTGAGGGTACCGAGCCTGCGGGTACGGTTGCGGCGGATTAGCAGGTGCTGGAGGCGATAGACGCGAATTGATTCCAGTGCCAACCCTTTCAACTGACACGGCATCCCACGAGTACGGGGAGCGCCGGTGTATCGGACTGCGTTGCAGTGGCGAAGATGGGGGTGGAGCGGGCGGCTGGCGGTAGCTGCGGTTCTGCTGCAAGCGGAGCCACCGCAGCTCGTCTCCACCTCGTTGCAGTTCCTCCAGCTCGAGCTGCTGCTGTCGCTCGAGCTCATACCGTTGTTCATATCTGGGTTGTTGTTGATGCCGCTGCAGTCGAGGAGATAAGCTGCTCCTTGTCAAGTTGTCCCTGCTGCGACGACTGCGCGCGCCATCCATATCGACAAAGTCGTTCTCCCGCTTGAACATCGCGAGCCACCGAGCGGACGGAAACCCAGAGGCCAGCGGCCGTCGGCCGTTGCAGCTCACGATGGTTCGGACCACGTCGGTGATGTCGGCGTCCGCGTACCCTTCGAGGCGCCGGTAGCTGCAGCTGTAGCGACCGTCCGCGGCCTCGTAGTCGCCGTCGCTCTGCTGCATGAACTGGTCTCTCAGCACCGCGACCACCTCGTCGTTGAGCTCGGGCGTCAGCTCGCACCCCGGCGGAGACACCATCGTGATCACTGGTCTGGGAGAGACCATGGACACTGCCGGCAGCACCGTCGTATCCTGTGGACTGCCGTGGCCGAGCGCCAGTGTGTTGAGTCTCGGGAAGACGTAGTGGTCATTGTCTCCGTTGCAGATGTTGGTGGTGGGGGTGGTCGTAGTGGTGACTGTGAGTGGACTGTCCCCGCTAATGCTCAGGATGGGAGCGACCCCGACGGACGGAAGGAAGGCGGCGGTGGAGGTGAAGTCCGCAGATATTGCTGCGTGTGTTGGCGTACGAGACGATGCAGAGCCGAGTGCTGCACGCCGTAGAGCTGGGCGGCCTGCCGCACAGTGAGCTGTCGGTCGGCCACGGAGTGGATGGCTTGGGCCCAGATCTTGTCGGTCACTGCTCCTGCGATCCCTGGGCTCCAGTCGTGAGGACCCATGTTTCGGCGGTTGATCGCTTTGTGCTTCAGTAATCAAATGGACAGACAAACAGGTGGTCGAGTTGTTGCAGCCGCAGGTCGGCCGTCTTGCTCTTGGGGGTAGCTCTCCGTTTGAAGACTGGGCTAAGAACTGGGCGGCGAGTACCGACCCAAGGAACACGAACGAAACATTTCCAGGTCGACCTGCGAGAGGGGAGGAACAGTACCGGTAGGACGCAACAGCTGGGAGAAGTGCCCATTTTACGCTGAGGGGCAGTTGGCAAATGCCGTACAAGAGGATTTATGTCGTAGTGTACATGCTTGTTGTCATGGATAAGAGGCGTGCATTGAAGGATTGAATATGCTGTAATACAGGTGTATGCGGCGTCACGATGATTGAAGAGCGGGCCATTTTAAGATTTCGAGGGCCAACAACGGACCCCTCGTTCTGCCCTTTCAGTCAAGGGCCTTGAGGCAACAAGCTTTAATCCTGGAAACTCTTTCAGACACCCTGGACTAGCGTGAATGATGTGTCCGACGTGGAATCCTACGCAACGGCTGGCGTGCTCCAGTCAGTCTCGACTTTAAAGATACAGGTGTAAAAATATTACGCTTCTGCGACAAAACTTGTCAATATTGTCCACTTCACAGTATTGTCCCGTGTCTTCAATTGTGATTTTGAATGATTCACAATATTGTCAAGTCCACAATTTTGTTAGCGATCCGACTTTGTCGCGGTGTTCCGTTTCTGACCAGTTTCTACGCGCAGTTTTAACAGCCGCGTTTCGATTTCCAAGTCGAGTTTGACTCTACTTGGAGCACCTCGGGCAGCTCAAACAAACGCACACCCACCCACACAGAGCATTTCTGAAGGACGATAGCCAGTGTTTAACTTCTGCTGCTAGACACACCTACACGGCACTAATTTCTCAATATTACCAGCATAGGCAATACTGTAGATCTAGCAATATTGTGACGACGGTTGATACCGTCCGGTAGCGCCCACGAACGCAGTTGAACAACGTTAGAGATGCTCTGATTCATAGATACTCCAGCCAGCTGCCACGGTGATTAAAGTCTCACCCTTCATATCATGTCTTTCTCAACTACAAACCACGTTTGTTGCTTGCTCTCGCGGTCACATCAACTGTAGAGAAGTTGCAAAGTAGTTCGTTAACAACCGCGCTCGTTTCGTATTAGAGCCGTATGATCCCGCGCGCAGCTTGGACAGTATGTTGCCTCAAGGCCCTTGACTGAAAGGGCAGAACGAGGGGTCCGTTGTTGGCCCTCGAAATCTTAAAATGGCCCGCTCTTCAATCATCGTGACGCCGCATACACCTGTATTACAGCATATTCAATCCTTCAATGCACGCCTCTTATCCATGACAACAAGCATGTACACTACGACATAAATCCTCTTGTACGGCATTTGCCAACTGCCCCTCAGCGTAAAATGGGCACTTCTCCCAGCTGTTGCGTCCTACCGGTACTGTTCCTCCCCTCTCGCAGGTCGACCTGGAAATGTTTCGTTCGTGTTCCTTGGGTCGGTACTCGCCGCCCAGTTCTTAGCCCAGTCTTCAAACGGAGAGCTACCCCCAAGAGCAAGACGGCCGACCTGCGGCTGCAACAACTCGACCACCTGTTTGTCTGTCCATTTGATTACTGAAGCACAAAGCGATCAACCGCCGAAACATGGGTCCTCACGACTGGAGCCCAGGGATCGCAGGAGCAGTGACCGACAAGATCTGGGCCCAAGCCATCCACTCCGTGGCCGACCGACAGCTCACTGTGCGGCAGGCCGCCCAGCTCTACGGCGTGCAGCACTCGGCTCTGCATCGTCTCGTACGCCAACACACGCAGCAATATCTGCGGACTTCACCTCCACCGCCGCCTTCCTTCCGTCCGTCGGGGTCGCTCCCATCCTGAGCATTAGCGGGGACAGTCCACTCACAGTCACCACTACGACCACCCCCACCACCAACATCTGCAACGGAGACAATGACCACTACGTCTTCCCGAGACTCAACACACTGGCGCTCGGCCACGGCAGTCCACAGGATACGACGGTGCTGCCGGCAGTGTCCATGGTCTCTCCCAGACCAGTGATCACGATGGTGTCTCCGCCGGGGTGCGAGCTGACGCCCGAGCTCAACGACGAGGTGGTCGCGGTGCTGAGAGACCAGTTCATGCAGCAGAGCGACGGCGACTACGAGGCCGCGGACGGTCGCTACAGCTGCAGCTACCGGCGCCTCGAAGGGTACGCGGACGCCGACATCACCGACGTGGTCCGAACCATCGTGAGCTGCAACGGCCGACGGCCGCTGGCCTCTGGGTTTCCGTCCGCTCGGTGGCTCGCGATGTTCAAGCGGGAGAACGACTTTGTCGATATGGATGGCGCGCGCAGTCGTCGCAGCAGGGACAACTTGACAAGGAGCAGCTTATCTCCTCGACTGCAGCGGCATCAACAACAACCCAGATATGAACAACGGTATGAGCTCGAGCGACAGCAGCAGCTCGAGCTGGAGGAACTGCAACGAGGTGGAGACGAGCTGCGGTGGCTCCGCTTGCAGCAGAACCGCAGCTACCGCCAGCCGCCCGCTCCACCCCCATCTTCGCCACTGCAACGCAGTCCGATACACCGGCGCTCCCCGTACTCGTGGGATGCCGTGTCAGTTGAAAGGGTTGGCACTGGAATCAATTCGCGTCTATCGCCTCCAGCACCTGCTAATCCGCCGCAACCGTACCCGCAGGCTCGGTACCCTCAGCTGCCGCATCGAGAGCGAGACGGCGTCAAGTATCGTCGTAGCCCCAGCTTGGCGAGCAGCAACGGCCATTCCGACGGCAATGCTAGCGACCGCAGCTTCCGACACAGCAACATGGTGCCACCTGAGGTGTGGGAGCGCGCCATGGAGGCCGTCGCCATCCACGGCATGAGTCTGCGCAACGCTGCCAAGGCCCACGGCGTGCACTTCGCAGCGCTCCACCGCCGACTGAAGAAGCGCCAGCAACGCAAACTCAACCTGCCCTGCGAGCCCAACTACATCCCGTTCGAAGACGAAGCGGGGGTTGTCCGTGTGATCCACGCCCGCGCTGACATGGGCGTCCAGCTGACATTCGCCGAGCTGGTGGACCTGCTGAAGCGCACGGCGCTCAAGTATCGGTCGGAGCTGCCGGAGGACATCGCCACGGCGCTCGTGCGCAAGTTCCAGTCTCGCGTGGAGCGGTCTGTTCACCACTTGATCGTCGATTGGCCGTCGCTGACGCCGACCAACGTGCTGTGTCATTTGAGAGGCAGCAGTGGTGGCAATGGCAATGGGAGCAAGGACGCCTTGGTGACCGGTAACGTGCCGGCTGGGAACCCTGCTGGTCTCAGTAGAGACGACAGCGTGCCTTCAACTGCCTCCACCGCTAGCGGCGATCCAGGGTCGGTATCGTCATCCTCGGAGTCGTCGGAGTCATCTTCATCGCTCTCGCCTCACCCGTCTCGCCCGCAACGGACTGACACGTTTCCTGTCCCACCCAAGTCTCGAACAACCGCTACTGCGCTGGAGGGTACTAGCAGCAGTGATACTACCAACGCTGTGGACGTCGGGAGCAGCAACAGTGGCAGCAACAGTGGCAGCAACACCGAACTGACAGCAAGTATGGAGGCCTCTAATGGTAACAAGACGACAGCGCCCACTCATCCGTTCACGATCCGCCTGTGAAGATCTACTGAGTTGTTATATCTGTGGCTGGACAAGTGTCCCCACCCCACCTCCTGCATTAACTGCACTCGTTGCGCGCGACTGCGTCATCGTGTTGTACCACCCACCACTCGCGTGCAACGAGTCGATGCAGCGACTTAATGATTTCCTCTCCATGTGTCGGCGAGGACAGTGTGCATGCGTACCGAAAGGAGCCACTGCCACACCGAGCTCGAGCCGCTATTTAACTATTTAATCCGCGCAGTATGATAGAATGAGATGCCGTGCTTTTGTAAAAAGCTGGGTTGGTGCGTTCCTAATCCGTACAAGAACACCTTATGTGGCGCCTTGTAGTCGTCCCGCGCGACGGAAAGGGGCCACCTTCCGCATTCATAAATGACGTTTAGAGCCTTTTCCCCGAAGTCGCGAGGTGGTGGTGACAGGAAATTGTTTGTGGTCTGTAATCTACTAACGACTTTGTTTACTTTGTTATAAAAGCACTGAAGTGGTAAAGTACATGAATTGACAACACGAACAAGAAATCCCTATTTGCTGGTATACCCCACCTATATAGTATCCCAATCAGTACGCAAAGTGCCTAGCAAAGTTGTGGGGACTGCTGACGCGGAGATAGACTTCCCGAAGAAAAGGCGGCACAGCAAGCGCAAAAATGTTCGCAAGAACATCGCGGTTCAGTTCTTGTGGCGAAGCGTCGACAGTGGGCATCTCGAACTTCCGCTTCTTGTGACCACCGAAGGAAATGAGTCGAGCCGACAGCACGCTGAGGAACGCAGCTTTGCTTTCCGCTGAAAGTGGCCCGCTTACTCGATGTATGGGCTCAAGGTGGTGTCTCTCGAACTGACGAGAATAGCCTTGATACGACACTGGCACGATGACATTCAAATACTCGAGTTTGCGATTCACTTCCAACATCGACAACAGCGCTTTCAACTTAGCCTCGATATCACGGTGTCCATCTCGACGCTGTTCATATTGGCCATGGATTGGCGTATCTTCCAGAGAGAGCCAAACAGATAATCTGCGGAGATAGTGGGCGGTATTACTGGTGGGGTCACTCAATCCAGCAACTAGATAGCCTAGCTCATTTCAGTTGTTGCTTAGATTTGGCAGTGGTCGATGATTCACATGGCAATCGTTAAAGTTAAATTGCGCACTCACCAGACCTTTGTCAAGTGATAGCTTCTGGAGATTTGGGCAACGACGAAGAAGAACGTAGTCGTGGAATTCGTATTTCTTTCCGGAAATTGCCAAAGACTTTAGTGAAGGTCCAACTATCGCAATAAAACGAGAAAGCCCATCCAGCGGTGACACATAAAAATGTCGTTCAACTGTATGGAGAGCGATATCAAGCCACGAGAACTTGTCATCGATGAGGCTGGCTGGAAAATCAAATCATCGCGCTGAACTTGACATCGGCCAAATCCAGGTACCATCGCGTTAACCCACTGGCTCTCACCATCATCGCTAAACACCCGAACGCAAGCCACAGGCGACGTAGATTTCAGGTGGCTAGCAGTTGAGTCACCCTGCCTTTGCTGAATGATAAGATTCCCTTGGAAATCAAATGGCCAACGCATCGCAGATCCAGGTTTCAGCATTGCATCTCTATCGTCGACACGACCACGAGGACAGCCAAAAGAACTTCTTCCGGATGATCTGACGCCACCACCGCCGAAAATCCCTCCATATCTGCATCGGTCATACTCGACATCGAATAGAGTGTCAGCGATTCCAGAACCGAACACGCGCGCTCGTTTCGAAAAGAGTCCATACGCCACCCACTTCCACCATCTCGTACTGTCGAATTGTTCACCGTAATCGCGTATACTCAATTCCATCGACACATTCTTCACCGACTCGTTGACTGCCAGGGCGGAGCACATCGCCTCAAAGTCACAAACCTGCGCCGATCCAAAATCAGGCACCTCACACACAAGATGAACCTTGCTCACTTGCTCTTGGGTAGGCCTCGCCACATCATCATTGTCGCCATGACCGCAGTTGAAAACTCGTGCCAGCAGCATCCCAAGCTCTTTCCGAGCGACGTCCTCATCGTCGTAAGTGAACCTGTACACCCCCACTGCCAAAGTCATTTCCGAGAAGGCCACATTACGTAGAACGGAAGAGTTCATCCTCTTCATCACTTCTGTAGTCATTCCATAGCCACGAAATACTAGATTTGCCGGTTCCAGCACAAATGTGCATCGTATTGATCTAGGGAGCACTCCAAGATTTGGGCCATTCCCTTCCCATTCTCCTCGAATCCTGCAAGCTGCAGCTTCAATACCGCTAACAGCGGTAAGAAGATTAGCCACAGCCTCGTGCCTCATTTCCTCCGCCATCTCCTCGGCCTCTTCCACATCCATTTCACCGTCTGCGATCTCAGCTGGAAACACCGGCACGGTATCTTCCAAGTGCACCCGAACCGGAATATTTATGTCCAGTCCTGGCTTCCCAGCCTCCATCTTTTTGTCCTTCGACGCAATGACCGCCAACGCTTGGACATATTCCAGACTCGGGCGATGGCGTTGCTGAATTCCGCAGAGCCCAATGAGATTGCTTTCAATGTTCAGCAGTTCCTCTCTTGTCATCATACCCTCCACCGCCATGTCCAACAAAAGCCTAACGGGAACTTCATCAGGAAGGTCACATTTGACATTGCAATATTTTGATAAGAGGAATTTCCACGCCGTGTTGTCGAGATGCTGCACCGCAGCCAGTAGAGCGAGGGATTCGCGCAGTTCTGCGGCTGTAGCCATGCCAAAACTCAGCATTAGTGAGCCTTTGCCGTCATTCCAAGCGTGTTCTTGGCTGCTCACTCGAAGCCGATCTTTCAAAACTGCGCACCACGGAGCCAGAAAGCCCCAGCGCTGTTCCATTGGCGATGGAGAGGCTTTGCTCTTCGTTTTTCTCCCTACAGTCTTTTGGTCGGCATACGTTTTGAGACGGAGTGACGTGAGGGTTCTGCTCCTTTTTCGACAATGACAAGCTTTAGAAAATGTTGTGCTCAGTGAAGAATTTGAAGTTGAAGTTACCTTGTTCTTGTGATCTGATTGGCCAGCTTTAATGTTCATTCCTCTTGACTTCAGTAAACTCATCTGCACATTCGTCGTGATTGGCTCGACAGTTGAAGTTTAAGGCTCCCGTTAAAGTGTCAGCCTCCCGTTAAAGTATCAGTCTAGAACCCAACACTAAAGCCTCGATGAGCTGCAGTAAGCGAGCACACCCAAGCGTAGACGCTTCTCTCTCCCCGATGCAAAGCGTCTTCGTCTCCACGACGACCAGGAAGACTCCGAGCAAGAAGACGAAGCGGAAGACGACGGAGCAGACAAAGACAAAGACGAGGAGCCAGGTGCTCTTGGAGAAGCTCGTCTTCCCGCTGACATCCAGGCGCTTCCCTCACGTTATGAAGCACTTAGAAATGCTATTGATGACACCGGATGAAGCGCTGCAAGAGGCAGTCTCAGCTGGCCAATTAGACTGGATGGACAGGATATTAGACGCCTCGGAGGGCCTCAACATCCCGCACGCAGCAGCGAGTGCTGCTGCCAATGGCCAGCTTCTTGCGCTAAAGTTGCTGCTGCGCTACTGTTACAAGGATAACCTTGAGGAGGACGGGGACGGTGTGCTGAGCGTACGGCATCAGGTGCTGGATGACCAAGGGAGGGTAGTAAGCAAAGGGCTTGCCGCAAGACGACAGCCGCTGAGAATGCTGCCGCTAATGGCCATCTCAATATCGTCGAGTACCTGTTGCCTTTTCTCACGAGCAAAGACGTCGATGGAACGAACAATGACGAGGTCTTGGTGGACGTGATTGCTGTTGCAGCCAGGAAAAACCATGTTCATATTGTCAAGTTCTTGTTTCCGAAGCTGTTCGACCGTCATCGACAATATCAATGGGAGGGTTGGTGCAAAGCTCTGGAAGAAGCAGCAGGAAGTGGACATTTCGCATTGGTAGTATTTGTGGCGGGCTGTAAAGCACCAAGGTGGCCTGTGTCGTGCTCTCGCTCGTCACGGCGTGACGCGCTTTCACTTGCGATCATAGGAGGACACGACGAGATCGTGAATTACCTGCTCGGCCTCGATCCAGCGGTGTTTTGCTGGGACCTGAAACAAGCATGTGACGAAGCGGTTAAGCTGGATAAAAGGGACCTCAAAGACACACTTTACAGCCTCTACCCAAAGTACATCACCAATAAAAGCGAATGATGCCGAGACAGGAAATTTGTTTGTGGAGCTTGCACGTGGCGGGCGGATGTATGCCGTGAAGTATCTGTACCTCACCGGCCACGATGATTCAGAGATAGTGTGTGGCGCTTTCGTAAAGGCTGCTCTTGCTGGTCGAGATGGCGGAGGCTTTACTCGATACCGGGCGTGTTTCTTCAGAGGCCTTCGTGAAGGGATTTATGGCTGCAGCTGTTGCTCATTCTAGGAAGGCTAACCGCGATACCGTGCGTTCTCTCTACCGAAAAAATAGGGTGACTTCAGAGACTGGAAATAATGCTTTCGTTGCCTCAAGGAATATTGCCACGATCAAGTTCCTGTATGGCAAAGAGCGTATCTCCGACGGAGCTATCACACATGCATTCAAACGATCAACTTGCCGTGGTTTTCCATGGCGATTAAGGTGGTGAAGTTTTTGTACAAGGAAGTCTGCATTCCACCTGAGGCAATCAGAGAAGCGTTCGTCAATGCTGTCAAGATGCATCCATAAGATGTTGTGGAGTATATGCGCAACTGGGTCTGGGATGTACTTCTAGAAGCACTTGATGATGCTCGAGATGACGGTGTCGCCAGCTTATAGCGCCAAAACATGTACGATGTCGTGTTTCCGATTCTGTATTTTCTTGACTAACCTGCTGACAAAATGAATCGCGACGAGGTATAGTATGCTTCGTATTGTTCATGTGCCTGCCAGGTTCAAACGTAGCGTGGTATCATTCCGCTGAATCTTGCATAGTAAACTCAAGTGTATCATCTCGGCGGGAAACCACTTTTGATTCTGAAGTTTAGTAGATTAAGATGCCTGCTGTCCCCAGTAAGCGGGTGTTGTCAAGCCCTGATGCTGCTCCGGTCGGAACCATGAAACGGATTCGTATATCCGAAACTCAAGAAGAGGAAGAAGGCAAGAACGAGAGCTTCCAACCGGCAAATCAATGTCAGAATCTGTATGAAACTCTGAAAGACGTCTGTCTGCCTGACAAAATTCGGGGTTTACCTCACGTTGTGAAGACTCTCAACACCCTCCTTTTGACTCCTGAGGAAGCTCTGAAGGAGGCTGCGGCAGCTGGAAATTTACGTTGGATAAACAACATTTTGGAACGGTTTACGTGCAGTTTGACTGAAGCAGTAGTGAGTGCAGCAGAACATGGTCACCTCAACGCTGTGAAGCAGCAGGTTTGCTGGTTTGCTCCAAGTGGGGAGCCCGTGGCGCGTGGCATAATGCGGCCCGATAAAATGGAGGTTGTCGTCAGTGCAGGTGCGGCTGCTGCCGGTAACGGCCACCTTGGTGTTGTCAAGTTCTTGTTCCTCTTCATTGATGACTTCGATGGGACCTACCGCAGTCGAGATATTGAGGAGGCTCTGGGTGAAATGGTTGTCGGTGCCGCCAGAAATGGTCATCTTGACGTTGTAAAAGTGATGGAACCTTGGCTAATATCTCCCACTCAACCAACGATGCCGCAAAGATGCACATACGTACGCAGCATTAGAGCCTGGCGCGATGCAGCTAGGGAAGCGATTGCAAACGGCCATCTTAAAGTACTAAAGTTTATGGTGAGACAAGCGGTCACGAAGGACTACGCACACTTTCACTACTATGAGTCAGTTGGCGGCTTATCAAGCGCAATTAGTGCAGGACATGATAAAGTGGTAACTACTTGCTCAAGGAAATAAATTCGACTGGGGCTTGGCAAAGGCATTTGTGGCTGCATCGAGCTTAGGTAAACGTGCTCTCGCAAAAAGGATTTGGAGGCTCTATCCGAAGCTGCACAAAGGGCACAACCTGTTCTTGGATCTGGTCCCTTGTGAAATCACTGCTGCAAAATACTTGTACGACAACCTGCACGTTGATACAGAGATAGTGTGTCAGGCATTTGTCAAGTCCGCTGATTTTAATCTTGTGGAAATCATGGAGTTTTTGTTTGGGACCGGTCGTATCTCGCCGAGCGCATTCGAAAAGGCATTTGAGGTTGCAGCCAGCTCCATCTGGAATGCCAAGGACATCATCAAATTTCTCCATAGCAAGAAGCATGTGTCTCCAGAAGCTCTGAACAAGGCATTTATGGCAACAGACAATATCGACTTGATCAAGGTTTTGTACGAAAACGAAAGCATTTCAGAGGAAGCTATTACTACAGCTTTCCAACGTGCAAACTTCTCGTAGGTCTATGGATCGACCTGCCTGTCTGGACACTGTAAAGATTTTGGTCCAGGATGAGTGCATTCCATCTAAAGTCATCAGCGAAGCTTTTGACAATGCAGCTTCATGATCTCACTTGGATATTGTGGAGTGCTTACGCAGTGATCGTCGCGTCACATCTGCGGCATGGACAACGGCTTTTGAAGAGCTTTGCTACCATGGAAAAGTTGAAATGGCAAAACGGTTGTATCACCAGTTTGCGGTTCCTCATAAGTTAATCTTAAAAGTGGTCGAAAACGTTGGTGGTAATGGAAGCCGCGGAGTCGTTGAGGTAATCGAGTTTTTATGTGGTGAGGGGCTATTCCGAAAGCAGTTAAGCAAGAGGCTTTGGTGAATGCTGCGAAGCAGGGAAAAAGTGGGTTCTCAAGATCCTGGTGGAAAGTGACGATTGGTCTCTGGACGTGCTAAAGGTGGCGCTAAAAGCTTCGGAGAGTGGGGAGGCAAGAAAGCTAAGCACAACCTGCGAAAAGCAATCTGCAACATGGTGTAAACCACTTTTTGCGTCGGACTTGGGTAGAGTTCGCTCGGATATGGTAGTCTAACCGTGATTGTGACTTCTTAAAGCTTCCACGGCCAAAGCCGGAAATTTGAAATATAAGTGTTGTTGGGCTTCGAGGTTTACTCAGTAAATAGCTACCGTTTCTGGTCGGCTCTGCTGCGAGTATCCTGTTACTGAATACTTCAAAAGATAATTCGGCTATTATTGAAACAAGCATATAGTTTGTTGGAAAAACGTGAGCAGCTACGACACGACGGACTCGAAGCGAGCTCGAAACCACTCGGACATGGAGCGAGCCAACAACAACAACAAGCGTTCCCGTCAATGTGAAGAAGAATTCAAAAGTCAAGTTCAAGAAGGAAATCATGAGGACAAGTACAAGAGATTGAAGGATATTCCTTTTCCTGCCGGGGTTCTCGCGCTACCACACGTTTTAGCCCGTGTTGACGAACTATCAATGAGCCGGGAGGAAGCGGTAATGGAGGCTTCAAAGGCAAGAGACGTAATTTGGCTGGACAAACTATTAAACATTTTCTACGATGATGGTCAATTTGACGTAACAGAAGCAGCTGTACATGCAGCTACCAATGGCCACGTCGATGTTGTCCATTTGCTTTTACCAAAGCTTGTCGGATCAGTCCCGTATGCTAAAGTGTGGGGAGTGTTTGAAGCAGCAGCAGCCAACGGACACCTTGATGTGGTGAAATTTGCGGTAGCGCACGCAGACAGAGAGGACTACTGGCAGACATATAAGACGTATGGAAGAGGCCGCGATGCACTGACGCAAGCGGTTTCTGAAGGGCACATTGATATGGTGAGATATTTGCTCGAACTACACTGGTTTAACTGGGAAATTCAGAATGCCTGTTGCGAGGCCATCCGCCTGGAAAATCATGATGCTGTCGAGATACTTAGCGAGGTTTTCTCGGATTACGCCAAGGGAGAAGACATGTTCGTTGAGCTGGCGACTTATAGAGAATCCGGGTGTGCACAATACCTATACAAAAATGGATATGCCACCGATGAATTAGTTAACAAGGCCTTCGCACGCGCAGCAAAGGATGGACCTATCGACGTGGTGAAGTTCTTGTTCGACACCGGGCGAATTTCCCCGAGGACATTTGACAAGGCTTTTAAAGGTGCAGCATCGAGTGGATGGATTGGGCCAGAAACTGTGAAGTATCTCTACAGCAAGAAGCGCCCCAGTACGCAAGTACTAGAGGAGGCGTTCGAGGCATCAAGCGAGGCTGCAGTGATCCAGTTCCTATACAAGAAGAAGCGCGTAGCTGCTAAGTCTATCATCAAAGTTTTTCGCAAAGCAGCTCTGTACAAGTCTACGAAAGGGATCAGTCGACGGCGTAATAAAGATTGTATCAGGACTGTGAAGTTACTACACAAGGATGGCTGCATTCCGTCTCACCTGTTCATGGAGGCATTTTTGGTCGCTGTTAGAAATCGTCACACCGATGTCGTGGAAGTGTTGTGTGATGACGACCGTATCTCTTCCGAAGTGATGGCCGAGGCATTTTCTCTTGCGGATATCCTTGGCGATGCTACCCTGCTGAAAACGTTGTTCAATGCGCGAAAAATTATACCTGATGTGGTCCGCGAAATCCTCGTGGATGCAGCAAAGAATGGGAAATTCGGTATTTTGAAGTATTTGTGCGCCGAAGGTATTGTTCCACAAGAACATAAGCATCAAGCATTGGTGGCTGCTGCCCAGCATGAGCAGAAAGAAGCTGTCAAGGAAATGACCAAACTGGACGACTTCCCACTTGCCGTATTATACGCTGCGCTAAATGCCACACAGAACGAGGACATCAAGGACTATCTTCTCGAGAAGATTGACAGAGAACCGTTTACAGACTCGAAGTAGGAGTCTTGATTCACATACATTTTCTTTCTAGGTCATAATCGAATTCAACCAGACATGTTGCTGGCTAGCATTTGATGAATTGCTTGCAGGACTGTGTCAGCAAGTCAACTGGACAAGGTGAAAATATTAACTAAAATACTATACTTTTATGAGAGAAGGGTCCTTCTTCAATGCAGACCTATAAATCTTGCTTCTTTGCCTCTGGCCGCCAGTCACTACGCCGTGAACCAGTCGCCGTAGCCGACCTCACTCAAGTGGCGCATGGCAAAGTTCACCACGTTGGCATTCTCATTCATCGCCGCCACCTCAATCACTTGCCACGTCGCTTTCTGCTGCTGCCTCTCCGGTTCAATCCGGGGCAACAGCAGCCTCACAATCTCCACGTGACCTTTTGCAGCCGCAGCCATCGCTGCGTCTGACACGTCGCACTCAAACCTCTCCAACAGTCTCTGCAGCCACTGCACTTGGCCAGTTGTAGCTGCCTCCTTTAGAGCTTCCTCCGGTGTCTTCAGCAGCTCATGGATGCGCTCACACACGTGTGGCAGCGCAAGGATCTGGGCTGGGAGTGTTGCACCTGTCACGGTCTCATCTCGGACTTGATTCTTCGCGATACCTTGCACAGAGGACAGTTCGTAGGACGGCTGGACAGTGTATCTATCCACTGTAGCGGCGGTTGCCATGGACGTCTCTTCTCGTTATCTTGTTCTTTGCGGAATGAAGCGATGTTGAAGGATACAATGACCTGCGTCATGAACGGACACGCAATGAATGAAACTTCAACTGGTTAACTTCAATGATGACGACTACCAAAACTGCCTGCAAACGAATTCTAACCTCACGTTGAGCGATATGCTCGTCTACATGGCAGCTGGCTGGTTATCCATCACTTTGGCTCTGGGGCCATCTTCGAAGGAGCTTATGATTGCTTCATCTTTGCTCCGTGCATTTTGTCAACGATTCTTTAATGGTGGGTCTTACTGACATCGAATCCGTCTTCCTGTCGATAGATTGGATTTGGACGATAGATCTGGGATTGGTGATCCACTAAGTTACGATACTAGTGGACATTGATGTTAATCTAAAGTACTCCGTAGTCGTACCTCAAAAACTTTGCTAGAACTTCCACTTACGGGTACGTCAACGGTCCTCTACCGAAGTAGTTGGCGTACGCGTTAGCCTGCTTCCAATTCTTGTGCGTCATCGGCAAACCCGGGCCTTTAAAAACTCCCAGCACCTGGTCAACCTTGTGCGAGTCCCATCTAAAAACATGTTTCCAGATGGCAAACTTCACTTTCCAGGCTGCCTTGACAAGGGGCGTAACATTGATTGCCGCTCTCTCCTCGTCTACTGCGGGGTCCCTTTCATGGTCACTGTCCTCGTCGTCTTGTGCAGTAGTGTCGGTTCGCAGAAACCTCCCGTGGTTGGTAAGCGAACGGGGTGCAATCGTGTCGGACGAGACAACCTTGGCAGTCTTGGTCTGCTGGAAGCTCGAAGAGAGCCCATGGACGCTCGAGAGGACAGCAACCGTCGCCAAGAGAACAGCGTAGCAGAAACGCATAGTCTTCGTGTCGTTGCTTTGGGGGCTGGATGTCTCGGGTGGAAATGAACGTATAAGACTGTTAACCGACATTTGCCGATCGACCAGTTCGTGTTTATGAAGTAGAATGATGACGCTGCCTACAATTGTGGTAGTCAATTGCACAGCAACAAGTATAATAGGAACTTTATTTTTTAACCTTCAGAGAAATATTTTTTGACCAATCACAGCGTGGCAAATTGAGTACCCCAAAAGAGTTGCGGCAGCAAATTCAAATTTTTCACATTGAAGGTCTCCACGAGAGACTCTCAACGAAGCACTTCAGTGCAAACTACTCAAGAGATGCCGCGCTTATCAGAAGGTGGGAAGAAACTTCGCGATCTGCGTCGAATCATCGAGAAGCGCAGCGTTGCATCATGGCATCGGATCCTCGTTAGTGACTCAGATTCATCTGAAGACGAGCTGGATATCTACTGGAAGCTTGAATATGAGCGTGTCCAAGCATTTCGCTATGTTGATCGACCTCAAAGATACCGACGGAGAAAAGATCACTGGTTCAAACTTCTGCATGACCATGATTACATGAACGCTACTGAGTTCCACGACCATTTTCGACTCGACCGTGACATGTTTTTTCGCCTTGTGGAGTTAGTGAGGGACGATCCTGTCTGTATTTCAAAGGAAACAAACCTTTTCGGGGTGATGCCGAGCTCCACATGCAGGCACTTCTGAAGTACCTAGGCACCTATGGCAACGACAACTCCGGAGTCAAAATAGGTTTGTTTCTTGGAATAGCGAGTGGGTCCGTTCACAACTACCTGTTTCGAGCTACAAGTGGCGTGTTGAGACTCGAGGAGGTCACGATCACATGGCCAGACAAGATTGAACGTCGCATGGTTTCGGAGCAAAACAATTATGGTTTTGTGAATTGTGTTGGTATTACTGATGGAACACTATTCCCTCTTGCACTAAAACCACGTACATCAAAATCACTTACATCAAAACCACGTTACCATGGAGAAGACTACTACAGTCGCAAGGCGTCGTACTCAGTAAATGGATTAATGACTTGCGACGATCTCGCTCGAATTTGCAACATAGTCGTAGGTTGGCCTGGGTCAACACATGACAACCGTGTTTGGATGAACAGTCCTATGGCGCTCCGACCTGAGGAGCATTTTGAGCATAATGAATATTTGCTGGGCGATTCTGCCTTTCAAGTATCAGGATTTATGATTCCAGCTTTCAAAAATCCACCCAAAGCGCAGATGAATTCCCGGCAGAACTACTTCAATACAAAGCTGGCCAAGGCTAGAATTAAAAGTGAGCACTCCATTGGATTGTTAAAAATGCGGCTTCCGTACTTACGAAAAATTTGGGTGAACTTGAGCAAAAGGGAAGCACATGAGGTGCTTGATTTGCTACGTCACTTGTGTGTGCATCATGCACAATCTGCTTATTGCTGAGCTGATTCCGACGGAGTGGCAAAAGACCTGATGGAGCAAGTGACGGGTATACTTGAGCACGACGATGAACTGAATGTACCGCTTCGCAGTAACGCAAATGGTGATAAACGACGTGAACAGCTGCTAGCGTGCTAAGGGCGCAAGGATAGCAGACGATCGATTTCGTCTTGGGGAATACCTTCATCTGGCAATCGACGTCGTTCACGAAGTAGCATGATTTTTTGCTGCTGTTGCCAGTGTTCATCTTCTTCTTGGAATTTCACCGTTTGAGCGTTAGCCTCGCCAACACGTGCGTTAGCAAGTAGCATCTCGTTTTCCAAGTGTTTTTCACGAGAAGAAAATTCTTTTTCGCGGAGAAGAAGCTCTTGCTTGCGTACATCCAGTCCTGCTAGTTGCATTTTTGCTGTTGGTCCAACTGAGATTGCTTTTGTTGCAAAAGCGCAGGGTGCGATGAAACGTCGTCTTTCCGAGGCTTCTTTGTCGGGACTTAGGCTATAAAGATCGGAATTGATGTGGATCTCTTTGCCGTAGCGTTCAATGAAGTTCGATAGTCGTTTCCACTTTGCTCAGTATCACTTTCTTCACTGGAATTATCATTCTCGCTCTCGGTGTCCGCTTTACGATACTGCTGGTCGGTGTTTAGAAGTTGCGCGCGAGTGCTGATACGGCTGTGCATAGCTCATAATACTCTGGGCAGCGCTTCAGAATGTTTGCACGCAACGTACTTTCATCCTCTACACCTTGACCTGTAGCTGCAAGCCAGTCCACTGTTGCTCGAAATGTACTCTCAAGTGATGCAATTTTGGTCATGACATCTTTTGCTGTTCGAGCCGTTTTGATGTGTTTGCTGGAAATCAAGTTCACGATCTGTTGAGCAAGGACGGTTTTAGTCTCTCCAGTTTGACCTTCGCCCCCACGGTACCGATCATAGTTATCTCCAGTTGTGAGCCAATCAATTAACACGCTCAAGAGCTAACATCTTCGGATGGCCCATCGTTATGCCACAGTACATGCTTCTTCCGAACCGGTTGTGGTTCAGCTCGTTGCTTAGCAAGTTTCACTAAAGCATTGTAGCAGCGCTTCCACGAGTGACTTTATTGAATGCATTACCAGCTGCAAAATCATTTAGCATGTCCGCAGCACAAGCAGGATGCACTTCGCGTTCACATCCAGGTCTACTGCACGTAACACATGAACTTCCCTTACTAGTCTTCGTAACTTTCTTGCAGTCTTTCCACCTACAAACTGATGTTGACACGATAGCCGGGCTGTCAAAGACATCGGGATGATTATGTTCAACCGTGTCAGCGACGCTGCTGGAGATGATATCCGTTTGCAAGTTGTCAGTATTGATGGGACAATTGCTTGTAGCGATATCTGGCTCATATTCATCGCTGTCGATCTCCAATAGTGCCTGAAGCCTGCTCATATTGGATGTGATGTTGATCGGTATGGATTGAACATGTGTCACTTTCGGATGACCTTTACTTCTTGGAGGCAGTGTGTGGGTTGGAACTCCAGAGCCGATAGCGGGACATGTGAATGTTGACTGCTGCATCTGTTGAGCAGCAAGGTTTTGGCCTCCAATACTGCCTTGCGAAGCTGTGTTGTCCATTTGTACTGCGCCAGTGCTCGGCACAGAGCTGCCGGCGCTGATAGAAGCTGAATCGATCGAGTTCGATCCTGGTTTGTCAAATTTTAGCGTCTTGTATAGACGCAGTGACAGCATAAGGGGATGCCCGACGTCTACATACATCCTTCTCCAAAGTCCGAGCATCGCCGGCGCCATTACGATTCCCCGACGCTCGTGGTTTCCCCTTCTTTGCCATGCTTGATCACTTCAACTTGATGCCTCTGAGCAAAACAAAATGCACTTGTTGCTGCGGCACAAACAGCGCGAGTTTTGGCGCAGGTTGGCGAGAAATATTCTGACCAATCAGAGAGCTGATGAAATCTTGACTTGCTGCCTATCAAATACAAATCTTCTTGTTGCGCAATTGACAACCACTAATGTAGGTAACGTATAAGTGCGCACAGAGGTGTATCCACTTCGACCGAACAACATGCGCAGTGGCGATGACGACCGAGCCGAAGACAGCACTAGACCACTTTGAAGATTCATGAAAGCGGCACTTCATGACTTGACTTGAACGTTTTTTAAGCGATGCCTATTGATTCCGCGCAAGTGTCAATATGTGTCAACGTTCGTGGAGTATGTGCACCACAATGCCCTCATTCTGGGAGATTAATTTGCCAGTCGGTTGCTACTACCATAAGCAAGGGTGACCACCGCCATGACATCTTTTTCTTTTGCTGTGCCTCCAGTGAAATGTTTTGTACGATGACCAGCGCATATCGTGTTAGCTCAAGGCTCAAGGAAACGGTCGTCCGTGCTACTATTGACGTTGTGGCATGGCAAAAAAATCCCGGTCTATCGTCGGCTCTTTCTCAATTGCGGATGCAGCACACAGAGGTCGTCTCAGTCTTTTATGGTGCTTGTACGACGAGCAGCGTATCGATTCACAAGTGATCTGCGAGGTGTTTAAGCTGAGAATGGATATATCGGCGCTTGTGGCACAACTTTACCGGTATACAGCGCGGCAGAACGTGGCGAAACTGAGATCGTGAAGTTTATGGGCTATGGCGTGCATTGACCACTTGCTGTATTGTATCGGCGCTGCGAGTCATCACAAAAATGAAAATACCTACGCACCAAGCTCACGGTGGTGAGTACGGTGTACTAACTATTCTTTCATGCTGCTTCTCGCCTACGTCACAGCTTCAACAGCGTATGATATTTCTCGCACTGGTCGAGATCGATTGCGACGGTATCACCGTACGTTGGAGGCAGCGTGCGCAGAATGACGGTTCTTTCGGAGCTGCACAACAAGCGCACAACTCCAATCGATCAAGCTACGTCCAAATCAAAACAGTTCATTTATCGACATATTGTACGAAACTTACACGGCGGCACGCTCGGCCTCCAAGGCCTCTTTGTCGTCGCCCTTGTTTACACGGGGATCATACCGAGCTGCATGCTGTTCATCACCACGACGTAGAAGAAGATGTTGACGAGCATGATCGCTCCCAGCGTGAAGAACATGTACTCGATGTGACCGTCGTTCAGGTCCGTTGGGATGTACTTGCCGAAGAGCAGCACGATGATGGAGAGCAGCGTGCTGCCCATGGAGTTGACGAAGAACCCAAGCGCGATGGATGTGCTGCGCATGGCCTGCGGAACCTCCGAGTAGTTGATGTCGTACGACGGGATGGCGATCATCACGCCGGCGAGCGCCACGAGGAAATACTGCGGGAGCGCTGTCCACCACGGGATGTCGTTCATCACCTGACCGCCGTCGTCGTTGATCATGAACTGCTCCACGCCGTCCGCGTCGATGTACGTGAGCACAGAGGTACTGCGGCGGATAATTTCGTAGCAGCCTGTCCAGAACATGGCGACTACCGCCACGCAGTAACCCGCGAGCACCTTGCCATAGCGACTCGCAGGTTTGCCCGCGTACTTCTCGTACAGGGGTAGACGACCTTCTCCGTGAGGGGGACGAAGATCAGCACGCCGATAGGGTTGAACATCTGCACCGTGGGGCCAGGCATTTGGTCCGAGAACGGGTCGCTGCCGAGACGCGTGTCGGTCTGCTGCACGATGGACTGGTTGTTGCCGCGCTGGTTCTGACACACCCACCAGAACACGTTAAAGGCGTTGAACGGGAGGATCCGGACGACTTGCTTGACGCCGTCCACGAGCTCCGGGTCGAACCTGCCGCCCAGCGTGTCCTTGGCGCCCTCCATGAAAGACGAGTCACGACCGAAGTAGACCCAGAGGATCGTCGCGATGGCGATCATCACCCCGCACGCGTACGAGATGTTGTGGCCCACCTCGCCGTGGTCCGACAAGACGGACGCGAGGATGTTGAGCAGGAAGGCGCTGATGTACAGGACCGTGCCGAGCACGACCATCTGCGCGTGGAAGTTCTTTTTCGCGTGGTTGATGACGATCTTGATCACGAGGGCGATGGACTCTTTCGTCGGAGGCACGTTCACGTAGCGCTTGCGAGAGAACCAGAGCACGGCCACGAAGATCAGCAGCATGACGAAGCCCACGAGGTAGACGCTCATGTAGCCGTACTCGGCGGGGATGGCGCCGAAGCCGTGGATGGACACGGACGGGAACACGGCGTAGCCGATGAAGGCGCCGATGTTGGCGACCCAGTACTGGATGCTGAAGAAGAGCGCCTTCTGCGAAGGAGGCGCGCTGGGCGAGTACTGGTCGCCGCCGTACGAGATGGCGAGGAGCGGAGGCAGATCTGCGAGACCGCGACACCCAGGAACAGACCGACGTTGAAGATGGTTTTGCTCACGGTGATGTGGTTCAGGACGGAAGGCAGCGCGGCCACCACCAGAAAGAGGAGGCCGACCGAGTCGAGTGTGGCGGCCGACAGGAGCGTCTTGAACTTGCCCAGACGCTCGTCGGAGACGTACCCCGCCACGATGCACATGAACTGGCTGAACGAGTCGAACGTGAGCTTCATGGACGTGGAGCCCTTGTTGGACCAGCCCAGCTTGGTGAAGAAGTTCTTGAGCGACTGGCCGACGGCGAAGCTCGTGACTTCCTCGCACGCCGTGCAGATGAGGATGAAGATGCAGACTTTGGTGAGCACATGCTGCGCGTACTTGGGGGCGCGCTCGTCCCAGAGCTTGGTGTTCACGTAGCCGGTGACGGAGGGCGTCAGCTGCGGCGTGAGTGCCGGCGAGGGCACCGACTGCTTGGGCATGTGTGCGGGTGGAGACGATTTCGTGAATGAGCTCTCGGAAGGATCGAGGCGTGAGGATTTGACTGCAGTTGGCGACTTCAAAGACCGCCAGCACATGATCCGTCCATCGTCGAAAAGCGAGCGAGATACAAAGACCGGCACAGTCTCGCTAGCTGTCAGCTAGTAGCTGAAGAGCTGCTTGACAGGGCTGTCAACTCAAGTCGTTGCCAACGTTGCCCCTCCTCAGCCGCGTTGAAGTGTAAGACGCGATGGTCGATCTCATTGGATATCGCTGTGCTGTAGGGGGCAGCACCCCATGTTATTGGTCGGCAAACAGGACCACCTTGAAAAGCATGCGGTGCCCAGGCTCGGATCGATTGCGCTTATGATACGGCAGTGACCCTGTCGGGAGCGTTATGTGAGACTGCCTCGGAAGATACAGGCGCGACTACGGCGAACAACAACAGTTGAGGAGATCGAACACGGAACGAATCGTACGCCAAATTTAGGTGACGGATCAATTCAGCGCGACTGAGGCACTACTATTTCTCGGATCGAGACTACTGCACGACTTCTAGGCTTTCGATAGCAGTGGTCGAGGCACTCCACCCGGGACTACCGCCGCTAAACTACTGCTGCAGGAAGCGCGCAACCGAGCCGAACGACGAAAGCGATGCCGTCCGCGTCAGTGAGGCGGGTCGTACGACCGTCCAAGTCGTATTTTGCTGCGTGTATGCACCTCACACAAGCCGAGCAGCGTTCAACACTTGGAGAAGAGCGTGCTTTTGACGTCGAGAATGGTGCCGTGCCAATTGGCTAGCGCTAGTCGCCCGTCACGCCGTCGAGCGGGCCAATGAGCAGTGTCCGTGGACATTTTCTGTCGCCTGTCAAACGAAAATCGGACCGCCGGCATCGGGATCCGCAGGACAGTTGCAGTGCTGATTGGCTTGGCGCGGGCTCCAATCACACGGTCTCCGATCTGTGACTGCGAGTTGGCCATTTCGATGAGGCTCGAGTCTTCATGGCAGTGGTATGGTCAATGGACTCGATACTACGGACAATCCTGCTGGGAATCAATAGTCGATCAGCTGAAAGTCTATCGCCAACACATCCATGTTGACGTATGATTCCGCCGCAAAATAATGCGAACTCGCTCACCGCTTCAACTCCCACCTTTCGGCACGCGTGCGTCTGACCGACTCAGTCTGACTGCAGTCAGATAAACCTCGAGTTAACTCCGACCGAAGGCTCACTTTGCATTTCGTCCATCATCGCCCACGCAGTCATGGCCCCGCAACACCAGAACGCCGACTCGACGAAAACGGCCGCCACGGAGGACGCGACTGTCCCGGCCCCCATCGCCGTGAAGAACGCACTGAACCAGGAGGTGGAGAACTTCGAGTTCGACCACCCGGAGCTGCTGAGCGTGTACCCGGAGACCAAGTACGAGCCGATCCCCGTGCTGCCAGTGGAGGACCGCGCTCTGAAGGCCGATCGCACCTTCAAGAACCTGCTGGCCGACGCCACCGTGACGCACCTGGCCCCGAAGATCGGCACGGAACTGTCGGGCATTCAGCTGCATGAGCTCACGGACCCGCAGAGAGACGAGCTGGCGCTGCTGATCGCCGAGCGCGGCGTCGTGTTCTTCCGCGACCAGGAGATCAACGTTGAGCAGCAGCTGGAGCTGGGGCGATACTACGGGCCTCTGCACGTGCACCAGAATCTGGGCCACCCGGAAGGTCTCAATGAGGTACTGGTGGTGGAGAACTCGGTGAAGACGAGCGAGGCGTTCCTGAAGCGGCAGATGTACGACCCGTTCAACGCGTGGCACAGCGACGTGTCGAACGAGCGTCAGGTGCGTTGAGATTGAATTGGTAGGGGTTGGTTTGAGCTGTGTTGGGACTGACGGGGTGGCAGTCGAGTTTGCTAACTGTGTGCATCGGTCGGTTGATTGATTCTTGCCACTGCAGCCGCCGTCGTACACGAGCTTCAAGGTGCTGACGAACCCTCCGGTGGGCGGCGACACGCTCTGGGCCTCTGGCTACGAAGCCTACGAGCGCTTGACGCCTCCGTTCCGGAAGTTCATCGAAGGCCTCACGGCGATCCACACGGGCAAGGTGCGACCTGAGCCCTCTGTCGTTGGATTGACACGTGATTGTGCACTGGGAGCTAACTGTGTTTTGTTGTCTCTTGCTGATGATTTCTTCGCGTCTCGACAGCCTCAGGCCGCTGCTGCCGCCGCGAAGGGCCAGGTGATTCGTCGTCCGCCAGTCGAGTTCGAGCACCCAGTGGTGCGCACGCACCCGGTCACAGGCCGCAAGTGCTCTACGTGAACCCTGCGTTTACCAGACGCATCGTGCAGCTCTCTTCTGCCGAGTCCGGTACGATGTTCGCATACTGTTTCTACCTCCTTAGCTACAGCATCGCACGTCTCATCTCACACGGTGCTTTCCTCTCGATGTGACTTGCGTACTGGCAGATGCGGTGCTGAAGCTTCTGTACCAACACGTGACCGAAGGCCACGAGTTCCAGGTGCGCTTCCGCTGGACGAAGAACGCCGTGGCTATTTGGGACAACCGCGCGACGTTCCACTACGCGACGTTCGACTACCTTCCGGGCAACAGACACGCCGTCCGAGTGACGCCGCACGGCGAGATCCCTTACTTTGATCCAGACCAGGAGGCCAAGTGAATGTGGGGCTTTGGACCTGAAGTTTGACGTAGGACCCGCAGTCTCCGTGTGGCACAAAGCGGGGTGGTGTCGAGGTATCATTCGCAAGTCATTGGTCGCGTTGGGCCAGTCGTGTGTGTAGTAGTGTGTAGGGATTCTGAGCTTAGAAGGAGAAAGTGACCGGGCTCCATGTGCGAAGTTAAGCTCCATGTATCATCTTGAAGGCAATGGTAGCAAGCAACCGATTATTTTTCAAAGAAACCTTTGTATTCTTTTCTTTCGAATGCAACTGAACGATGACAAACTCATTGACGACAAACACTACGGAGCTCGACGGAGCTACTTGAATCCGCAGTCTGCGGGGCGGTCACAGTCGTACTGGCGACAGGAGATCACACCTCAATGGCGCGACGAGATTCACTTCGGGTGGAAAGACCGACAACCGGCTTACGCTTCGGAGCGGAGCATGCGGTACTGCTTCTCGGAAGTGGCGCCCGTGTTGGTGGCCCCAGAGCTGACACCGCCGGAGGTCCCGGTCTTTGCTCCACCCGACGCATTCGCCGACGCACTCGCAGTGGCACTCGCTGACGCACCGCCGGTCTTCGTCGCGGAAGCGGCCACGTCGCCGTTGTTCACAGACACAGTGTTGCCGCCGTTCGTAGCACCGGTAGTAGCCGTGACAGTCTTGCTGGAGTAGCCGTTCACGCCGGTACCCACACCGACACCGACGTCACTCACACCAGCGGCAGGAACGCCGACACCGACGCCGTTGACACCAACAACGGGAGCACCGACGCCCACACTAGCAACGCCAGGAACACCGACACCCACACCGACGCCATTGACTCCGACACCGACGCCGTTGACTCCGACACCGACGCCGTTAACACCAACGCCAGCGACGCCGGGGACGCCCACGCCGACACTGGCGACGCCTGGGACACCCACGCCGACACCGCCCACGCCGACACCGACACCGGGGTAGCCCGCGCCCAGGAGGCCGAAGGTCTCAGCGACCGCTTTTTCGGCGTGCGCACTGGTGGAGAGGGCCGCGACGGCGATGCACGCAGCGAAAATCTTGGCGTTGGAGAACATAGTTGTGTTGAGGACGGTAGTTGTGGAAGGGATACTTGGTCCGGAGAGCTTTCTCTGGGGATTGGTCGAGCGGTGTCCTTGAGGGAAGGGATGTGGGCTCGAGAAGGTGGATTTGGAAATGGAAGACGAGAAGCGGTTGATTTGGATCACTCAGTGAAGTAGCTGTCTGTGAACTAAGAGGAAGTACCGGTAGTGGAGACCCTAAAGTTTCCGTCTACAAGTGGTGCTTGCCGAGATCCGAGTCGCATGTGAAGAGGAGCTTGGCTGGGTAAATGCCCGGCTGCGTAGACATCCGACAACAAAGTTGTGGACAGCAGCGAAGTCTGACTCATTCGATTACGAGTTTAGCAACATGCCAACTTGGACATGTGTCTGTCTACTTCTACGTCTTCTTATCGCTGCATCTGGACTCCCACCAAGGCATGAGCCGGACGATCGCTTTGACATCTTATCCCGCGTATATTGACATTTGTATGCCTCAAGTTGAAGTGGATTGTCATAGACGGAGCAATATTGACCAGACAGACAAGAAATCTCAATGATCTGTTTGAAACGGCATCGGATTTGCATTACCAGAGGGATTTAACGGGCCACTGCCTTGTCAAACAAACACAAAGGAGGCACCCTCTGTTGGCCGTGTGAATATTGCCTGTGGTTATTCATGTATGCCAATATGGCGACAATGGGCTTCGCCTTTACAACTGATGGTGGTCATCCGCATCACAACTACATGGTCACAAGGCTACTATTTTGGATGTCGTGAACCAAGAGTAGATGTATCTAGCCGAACATTTCGGCTAGCAAGCAATTTCAACCACATTTCCAAATCCACCTTCTCGAGCCCACATCCCTTCCCTCAAGGACACCGCTCGACCAATCCCCAGAGAAAGCTCTCCGGACCAAGTATCCCTTCCACAACTACCGTCCTCAACACAACTATGTTCTCCAACGCCAAGATTTTCGCTGCGTGCATCGCCGTCGCGGCCCTCTCCACCAGTGCGCACGCCGAAAAAGCGGTCGCTGAGACCTTCGGCCTCCTGGGCGCGGGCTACCCCGGTGTCGGTGTCGGCGTGGGCGGTGTCGGCGTGGGTGTCCCAGGCGTCGCCAGTGTCGGCGTGGGCGTCCCCGGCGTCGCTGGCGTTGGTGTTAACGGCGTCGGTGTCGGAGTCAACGGCGTCGGTGTCGGAGTCAATGGCGTCGGTGTGGGTGTCGGTGTTCCTGGCGTTGCTAGTGTGGGCGTCGGTGCTCCCGTTGTTGGTGTCAACGGCGTCGGTGTCGGCGTTCCTGCCGCTGGTGTGAGTGACGTCGGTGTCGGTGTGGGTACCGGCGTGAACGGCTACTCCAGCAAGACTGTCACGGCTACTACCGGTGCTACGAACGGCGGCAACACTGTGTCTGTGAACAACGGCGACGTGGCCGCCAGCGCGACGAAGACCGGCGGTGCGTCAGCGAGTGCCACTGCGAGTGCGTCGGCGAATGCGTCGGGTGGAGCAAAGACCGGGACCTCCGGCGGTGTCAGCTCTGGGGCCACCAACACGGGCGCCACTTCCGAGAAGCAGTACCGCATGCTCCGCTCCGAAGCGTAAGCCGGTTGTCGGTCTTTCCACCCGAAGTGAATCTCGTCGCGCCATTGAGGTGTGATCTCCTGTCGCCAGTACGACTGTGACCGCCCCGCAGACTGCGGATTCAAGTAGCTCCGTCGAGCTCCGTAGTGTTTGTCGTCAATGAGTTTGTCATCGTTCAGTTGCATTCGAAAGAAAAGAATACAAAGGTTTCTTTGAAAAATAATCGGTTGCTTGCTACCATTGCCTTCAAGATGATACATGGAGCTTAACTTCGCACATGGAGCCCGGTCACTTTCTCCTTCTAAGCTCAGAATCCCTACACACTACTACACACACGACTGGCCCAACGCGACCAATGACTTGCGAATGATACCTCGACACCACCCCGCTTTGTGCCACACGGAGACTGCGGGTCCTACGTCAAACTTCAGGTCCAAAGCCCCACATTCACTTGGCCTCCTGGTCTGGATCAAAGTAAGGATCTCGCCGTGCGGCGTCACTGGACGGCGTGTCTGTTGCCCGGAAGGTAGTCGAACGTCGCGTAGTGGAACGTCGCGCGGTTGTCCCAAATAGCCACGGCGTTCTTCGTCCAGCGGAAGCGCACCTGGAACTCGTGGCCTTCGGTCACGTGTTGGTACAGAAGCTTCAGCACCGCATCTGCCAGTACGCAAGTCACATCGAGAGGAAAGCACCGTGTGAGATGAGACGCGATGCTGTAGCTAAGGAGGTAGAAACAGTATGCGAACATCGTACCGGACTCGGCAGAAGAGAGCTGCACGATGCGTCTGGTAAACGCAGGGTTCACGTAGAGGCACTTGCGGCCTGTGACCGGGTGCGTGCGCACCACTGGGTGCTCGAACTCGACTGGCGGACGACGAATCACCTGGCCCTTCGCGGCGGCAGCAGCGGCCTGAGGCTGTCGAGACGCGAAGAAATCATCAGCAAGAGACAACAAAACACAGTTAGCTCCCAGTGCACAATCACGTGTCAATCCAACGACAGAGGGCTCAGGTCGCACCTTGCCCGTGTGGATCGCCGTGAGGCCTTCGATGAACTTCCGGAACGGAGGCGTCAAGCGCTCGTAGGCTTCGTAGCCAGAGGCCCAGAGCGTGTCGCCGCCCACCGGAGGGTTCGTCAGCACCTTGAAGCTCGTGTACGACGGCGGCTGCAGTGGCAAGAATCAATCAACCGACCGATGCACACAGTTAGCAAACTCGACTGCCACCCCGTCAGTCCCAACACAGCTCAAACCAACCCCTACCAATTCAATCTCAACGCACCTGACGCTCGTTCGACACG
>JAAVTJ010000002.1:0-26874 GCA_011947355.1 Phytophthora boehmeriae | reverse complement strand
ATCGACGACCTCGTACGTGTTTTGCTACCTCGCTGAAGCTCCGTTCAGTCCCTTGTTAACTCATTTACGCCAGGCCAACGACGACGGAAGCGATGAGCTCGTGGAGCAGATGAATCTCCACGGCAACAACATCCAGACAATGGACGGATTGGAGTCCTTCACTGGGTACACAATACAGCAATCGCATAGCTATTTGCACACAATATTAAGCCGTTGTTGTGCCTATCACGGACTGTAGCCTGGTGGAGCTATGCCTGTCGAGCAACTTTATCGAGGTGGGGGACTATATATTCAAGTGCTGCTACTACTGGTAATACACTAACGCATTATGGACGCTACGGAGATCAGGAGATTGCGTTCCATGCACTACAGCCACTGATTCACCTCCGCGTGCTGGATCTGTCCGCCAACAGGTTCTCTCGTGGTCTGCTGTAGCTTCTGCTGGCCTATGATTACTCTGACATTCTGTCTGAATGGTGACGATTGCTCAGCATTCAGTCCACGCTCGGATTCCCACAGCTGCCAATGCTGGAAGAACTATCCATGGCACATAACTGGTTAGTTGGATGGATTCTCGGCTCGTGTGAGATTGCAAGTGATCATCGCAATGCGGATTTCTTGTTGTGGTGCCAAGTCTTCAGTGTCTGGAAGGATTGACGCGTCCCGTCAAGTTCCCGAAGCTGCGATACATGGACCTCAGAGGGAATGAGTTTGCAGAATTCAACGATGTGATTTCGTTACAACGCCTGAAGGTTGTTGTAGGTTGATATAGTTGCTGGTGAGGGCTACGCAATGACTGATGCTTGTTGTACGACTTCATTTCTCCAGCGATTGTCTCATTTACGGCTTCAAGCCGCTGACGGTGGCAAGCGAACCCGATCTGCGATCGTGACAACTACCAGCACGTCATAATTAAGGTTAGAGATGCCCAGGCTGTGTGGATTAGGCAATCTTGCTAACCACTTCCAAATGCTCTATTATTTATGACATCCTAGATGCTGCCGAAATTGGTGCTACTTGACGAAGAAGAGGTCGAGTTTCTGAAAGAAATGGGCAGTCTTCATATGCCAAAATATCGGTCTCTGATGCGCCAAATTGTGGAGAATAAACACACTGAGTTGCAGCCTGGAAAGAATCTACATGGGGAGAAAACAGGACCAGGAACACCTGTACAACGCAGACTTCGGGAGGAGCATACATTTCACAAGCAATCTCCTCGGATTAAGACTGCGACGCGCAGAAGCTATCCGATCCAAAAGACCATGCACTCAAGGTCACGGGAAAAGGAGATGTGGATATTCTGTCCCCACATAATTCACCACCGCCCCCGCCCCCTCCTCCCCCAATTGTGTCTGAGACAGATCTCTCAAAGCCCTACACAACTTATCGAGTCATTTTGAAAGACTGCAGCACAAATACTGAGGTAGATTTGGAGAAGGATATTTTGCGGCGCGAGCAGATTATGACGCAACGAGAGACCGAAATTCTTGAGAAAGAGAAGAAATTCCTCGCAAAAGAAAACGAGTTCTTCATTAGGGAAAAGGACTTTAGAACCCAAATTGCAGATCTGCAGGAAGAACTGAAGGATACTCAGTCACGAGCGGAAAAAGCAGAAGCTGCAGTTCTCGAAATGACGAATCACCTGCTGCAGAAAGAAAAGGATCAAGCTGCTGTGGCGGCTTCCTCTAGCGAATTGGCTAGTGTTATCCAACAGTCACAAGATGAACGCCAAGTCGAATGGAATGCTACTCTAGAGGCGTTAAAGCTATACCATCAGCAAGAGGTGGAAGCACTCGACTTGCAAAAGAGAGAATTGAGAGTAAACGTGCTGCGCTAGAATCTGACTCTGCTATCACTTCTCGGAAGCTGGGTGAAGCTGAAGACTCTTTGCGCAAAAAGTCGATCGAATTCGAAACATGGATAAGTAAATTTGCTGAAACATCAAAGGAGTTGGAACTTGAACGTAAGACGCATGATGCACTTGCTACTCAACTCTCGAGCGAGGTCAAGTATCATAAAGATCGAGTAGAACAGGCCGAAAAGCGAAATACGCAACTGGAAATGCAAGTAACCGAGCTGAAAACGAACGTTGAAGCCGTCTACAATAAGTGCATTGAGAAAGATGAAGCAGTCCAGCAACTAAAGAAGGGCCTCGTTGCTCGTCAAGATGAGCTCGACGCTCTGCGAATGCAGCACGTCAAGGACAGCGAGCGGCAAGATAAACTACAGACTCAGCAACAGGATCTGTACGAACGACAGCTCCAAGCGTCTATTGTTCAGATAGAAATGGAGTTCCGTAAGAGCACCAGCAATCTGCTCAAAAACTAAAAACCTTACAACGCAAGAACCAAGATTGTTTGAAGGAATTGAGCCGCGTTCGCGAAGCTTACAAAGTAAGTGTTCAACGCGAGGCTACTGTCAAAGCGGAAATCAAGAAAATTCAGGCAATCATGGCCGACGACAAGAAAAAGCTCTATGCGGAGGATACGAAGAGGTCTGATGTTTTTAAGGCGAAACTTCGAGCCGAAAAGGAGAAATCCCGTGCATTAGTAGAGCAGCTCGCTGATGAGCAGAAGAAACTTGCCCAAGGTGCCATGCTGAGTGCAGAGCTAGATGAGAAGAAAGCTGAGAATGACCAGCTACGACATGAAGCTCAACAGTTTGAAGACCAACGCGGAGAATGGAAAAAGCTAGAGGATGATTTACGCGCAGCTCTCAAGGTGAAAGATATTATGCTTGCTGACCAGCAACGTCAGATTAAAGAGATACAGCGTGATCGACGACAGACTGAAGAGCAATTCAACGACGAAATTGCAGAGCTGCAAACGCAAGTCGAGGACTTGGAAGCTGCACTCGATGAAAACCTTCAAAAATGTACTGAAGAGGAAGTCAAGAACGAGAAATTGAGTGTCAAGATTGATTCATTAGAACAAGATGCGCCAGAGAAGGAAAAACAATTGAGTGTACTACGTGAAGAACTAGAGCACAAGGTGTCAGCTCTGGAGTTCTTGGATCAGGAAATGCAGCGTATGCGGGGCGCTCTCGAAAACCAAGACGGATTATTTCAGAAGCGTATTCAAAAACATATTGAGCAGCATCGCGAAGAGATCGAACGTGTTAGAGCTGGAGCGGAAGAGGAACGGGAGCACCAACTTCTTGAATGGGAAACGGAGCGCAACGAAATGATGCGGAAGTATGAGGTGCTCGCGTCCGAAATGAAAGACATCGCATCTCAAAATACGAAGTTGCGGTTGACAGTCGACCAAGAGCGTCGGAAGAATGCACAAAACGATCGAGACATGCGGATTATGCTCGCCCAGGTAAGCTTTCGCTTTGAATACTGTTGGTTTTGCTGGGACTTGCCATCTTACATGAATGCTTGCTCTTGTTGTACTTTAGATCGATCGTGAGCGGCAGGTAAAGAAAGAGAATCTGCGGCAGATTAAATCTCTGTTTGAACAACTGCAGAGGGAAGAATCGTAGCTGTGTTTTATTGTAAGTATGGAGCTGTTAGAACGAATCCTCGTCGCTACCATCTTCTGAAAAGTATTCTAACTCCTCAGACCCCACCTCTTCTTCACTAACGTCCGATTCGCTTCGCAATGCCTTTGTTTTCTTAGCATCCTCTTCGGCTTCCTGTTCTCGTTCCTCCCGCAATGTAGCATCGTGAGTCTCTGCGTGGTTATCATGAGAATGCTTCAATTCGGTCTCGGGTTTACTGACTGCAGTGTTCGCATCCTCTTGCGCGTCTTCTTGATCGTTCGTTGTTTGTGGTAGGAATGCGCCTCGATTGGGGTTAGCTTCTGGAGTGGGCTTGTTCTGAAACTGCTCTTCCAACCGAGAAGCTTCGGCTGCAGACTCTTCCAGAACAGATTCTTCCATCACGCTTGCCTCCATCACACTCTCTTCAAGCTCGCTACCAGAGGCATCATCACCAGTCGGTTCACGTGCGTCCTGTTGAGAAGAACTCAAACCAAGTCCTCGTTCGTGCGAACTCGTCGTGAGTGCTGGATCCGGCAGGTTTTCCACAAGACGGTCAAGCAACCGCTTGAGTTGGGCTTCACTCACGACTTCGGATGCCAAGAAGCGTCCGTTATCCTGCTGCAATTGCCGCATGACCTGCTCTGTCTCGGACATTCGGTTGAGCATTGGGAGCTCTACGACGTGCAGTTTCCGAGCGGGTCCTGTAGGTGGCAGTGCCTTCCCATCTCGATAGATGTACAAGGAGGCAGGGTTCTCCTCTGTTGCGTCCACGACGTTCTTCAGATCGTCCTCATACTCCAGAGCGAGCGTCGGGATCGGCGTGTACTTGAGTCCGAAGCGTGTGGGGATGATCATGCTGCGAATGATACAGCAACATGGTTCGCGTCGTTTCGCGTCCCGACGAAAAACAGTTTGTTGATCTTGAAAACTGTAAGCAATCAGGGTTACGCTGGAGGGTAACCACCATTGTTGGGCTGCAGTCAACTATTTCTGGTGGAAATGCGCCTTCAAATACACTCAAGTGAGCATCATGAGCACTTGCCTATCGACTATCTGCCGGTAGCTGCAGAGCATTGTTGCCGGAGGTTGATATTGAAGTGATGGCGGCCGTGATGCCAATCTCTCTCGACCAGCGTAACCTGCTCCAGAGCAGTGTACCAGAAGAAAGGTACACTTCGAAACACAGCTCCGACGAAAGCGACTCCGGCGGTGACAGCTCCGACTCTGCCGCAGACTCCGAGAGCTCCGACGAGGCCAGCTCCGGCTCTAACTCTAACACCGACTCGGACCTGTCCTCCGAAGTGTCCTCCTCCGACGTATTTTCGTCGGACCTGTCCTCCAATCTATCATCAAGTGGCCAAGAGGACGCTTTCGAGTTCGAGTTGGACTCTGCTTCGTCGTCCGAAGCAGACGAAAAGGACCTTTATCATCCAACGAAAGTGGACGTCCTCCTGAACTGTATTACCGTCGAACAAGGAGGACCAGACGTAATACTATTGACCCCAGTAATCACCACACAATCACAGACGACTTCTTGGGGACACTAGGGGACATGGCACGCACTGATAACGTGGGCTACCACGCCTGGCTCATCCCTTTTACCGGTATTTGTACCATGTTGGGGACGGAGTTCCTGGCCTGTGTCTACCACTTCAGCTGCTCTGAGAACTACCCCACTCTGTCGTATGCTGCGACTTTCAGGCCTGAAGGTCTCGCTTTCACTGGCGGCATGTGCCTCACTGCAATCTTCATCTTTGTATCGGTCGCGCTCTTCTTCTGGTACTTGCAACTGCGCATGAGACCGCAGAAGCAGGTGACGGAAGGCCATGAAGAAGACCAAGAGACAGAAGTCACAAGAACGACCAAGCATTTGGTCGTGAGCTATGCGTGTCTGGTGTCTGGAGTCACAGCTGCGATCTCGCTCTTCGGACTGGCAGTGATGGATATGCGTAGGCATCATGATGCGCATATTAACTTCACCATTGCGTTCTTTATTGCTGCGTGGGCTACGATGATCGCTGTGCAAGTAGCGCGCAAGAGCGTCTTGCATGAAGATGAGGCTGATGGAAGAGCGAGTGGAAGAACTGGAGCGGGTATGTTGGGAACGCTACGTCAACGTGCATTCTGGATGTCGTTGCGACGGTGGAGACGCCTTGATGTCTTTACAGCTTATACATTGGGACAGTTGCTTCTCACTGTTGGCCTCGCGTCGTCGTTCCTGTGTAAGTTTTTGTGTTTGGCCTGTTACCTTTTTGATGCCTTTTACTGACAGGTCTTGTTTGCTTGTTCAGTTGGACTCTTTTTCCTATGTGCGAACGGTGTGTGGCCCAACCCATTAGGGTTTACAGCCGTCCAAGAAGCTTTCTTTGAGGCTGTTGCTATCGTGTGTCAACTGCTGTTCATGGGGACGCTGTCATGCGAGCTAGCTCGACTTGCACGGCTTGTGGAAAAGCGCGACTACTTGGCATTGGAGAGACGTGAATGACGGACTTGGTAACTAGAACTCATGAATATTCATCTCATTACCTACTCAACGATCCACGTTTCTTGCATCTTTCGTCGCCTATGCCTGCTGGTTGAGATATTCAACAAAGAGGTCCCCGATGGCAGCAACGGCGCAAGGACGCAGACGTGTGATCTTGATGTACTGGCGGCGGTGACGTCGAGCTTCAGCTGTAGACAACGGGCGAGTTAGAGCGATTTCGCTGTTAACAGTGTGCGGGGTGACGCGCAAGCCATCTGCCACTCCAGCATCGCGCTGGTGAATCAATAAAGCTTCAACAATAGCATTCGTGACCTCATCGAGAGCTTGTAGAAAACTCGTCTCGGCAGCAGGTGCAGCTTTCGTAGCAAGACCAGCCTTCACAGTTTTTCCAAAACGGATGGCGTCAGTGATGGCATCCAGCGGGATACCAACACCGTCAGCCGTGAAGTCGTCTGGTGTCAGGTGAAACAGCGGACTATCCCATCGATTTTTCTCCATTGGCACCTCAAAGCGACCAGCAAGCTCCTCCAATCTATACCAATATGAACATCTCTCTTCAGCAATACGTCGCACAGCGCCAAGCAATGCATCAACACGTACAGTTTGGGATCGATCTGGGCATCACGCGCTGCATTGCGTTGCAAAGCAGATTCCACAGGTGTGTCCACGTATATCTACCAGTCCATTAAACTCATTAGCCGCCACCACAGAGTCGAAATACTCTGATATCATCCTACGCACCACACAGTAGGTCGTGCTCTCGGCTTTTGCCTTGCAAAAGAGCTCGTAGCGCTCTCCCTTGGTGTAGTTGAGAGCATCCAGGAGGACGATCGTCTGGGAGTTCACCGCCTTCTCCACTGCAGCTTTCAGTGCACTGCGAGTCATCTTCTCGGTCCGACTATCTGCAAGAGCAACATTGTGCAACAGAGACGTCAGCTGCCAAGTAGGACAAGCCACTGACTACGAGTCGAGCATTGCTAGCCAGCCAAATGTCTTGATCAGTTCGTTTACCAGTATAGCCCAACGCTTTGTCGATGTTCACAGTAGCAGGTGAAATGCAAACGATCTCTTCATCCGGCAATTGTCGCTGCAAGTGGTTGATCAATGCAGTGGCCACCGCCGTCTTGCCAGCCGCAGGAAGGCCGCAAGTCAACACGAGCGGCATGATCACTATGAGTCGGAAAATATGTCCATTTTCTGACCCTACATTATTACCTGATCCCATCAGCACATGGCTACACTAATAAACAATATTGAAGATATCTTTATATCAATGAAGACAGCCCGACCGTGCCTTGGTTGATAGATATCCTTTGGCGTTTCCTGTCTCGTCCTCATTGTATTGTATTTTAATTTTAGTCCCGAAGCCCGACTCGACAAGACGACCACGTTACGTTGAACCCAGAAGAAGATCACTCTATTGAGCTCTACGAGATAAAGCACAAGAAAACATGCCGAATTCGGGCGGCAGTGAGCTCGCAGTGCTCCAGCGACATCTTCCTCAGATCGTCGTGACGCGCTTTCTGAATAACCCTGAGCGTCTTCGTGGACCTGAGAGCAGCTCGTTCCTAGCCGCAGTGGCTCTTTTCGACATCTCTGGCTTTTCGTCTCTCGGCAGCAGACTCAGCGAAGACGAGCGACGACGGAGCAAAGAGGGCGGCAAAACTTCCCATGGGAGCACCAACAACAACAGCACTGCGGCGCCCTCACCCACTGCGGCAGCAATACATCAAGCGGCAAACCAAGGCCCCACGAGTGTGTCTGCTCGCACCAGAAGCGGCAGCATTTTATCCAGTCCGTCCAAAGCAAAGTCGCGAGGATCACAACCAATGTCCTTACTGTCCGGTCTTGGAAGCCCCAGCACCAGAAGCCTCAACTCATTATCCAGACGCGATACTTCGCACCGACAAATGTGCGATGAAGACAGCACTCTTGACGATGAAGATGACCCTCTCCCTAGTGACATCATGCGGCAGCGACGGACAAGTTCCATGTCTTCTTCCAGCATGAGTTTCATGCATGGACCGAAATCAGCGATTGTGTCGCAAGGAATTGCTGTTGAATCGTTGACGACGACGCTCAACAAGAGTCTGGAGCCTGTGATCAACGTGATACTCGAACACGGCGGCGACATCGTCAAGTTTGCAGGCGATGCCCTGATTGTCATGTGGGAGACAGAAGCAACACAAAACAAGGTCACGCCATCAGGAGAGCTTGTGTATCGTGCTGTTTGCTGCGCGATTGAGGCCTTGCGGGCGTTAGGAGCAGCAGTGGCGGCCAGCACTGAGCACGAAAATGAAGACACACATCTCACGCTGCTTGGCATGCACGTGGGCATTGGAGTGAGCCAAGTGACAGGAAATCATGTCGGTGGAGTGCTCAATCGCTGGGAGTTTTATCTGAGTGGTGACGCTAACCGGCAAATGAGTTCTGCTGAGGAGAGCGCTCAAAAGGGCCAGCTTGCGCTATCACCGGAATCCTACGAGGCTTTGCAAGGAAGGCTGGATAAGGTGCCTGAGCTGGTTGTGGCGTGCCACTACAGCGGGAATTATCTTGTTCAAGAAGTACCTGATGTAAGCTTTTGTAGTACAGTGACTGAGGAACAACGGGCTAGAGCTTCATCTGTTGTGCATGAAGTTGGCGCTGAGTTACTTGGATGCCTCAGGAGCTACGTGCCTGGAGCGATTGCATCTAGTTTGCAAAAAGGGCTCATGCTTACTCCGTGTCGACTGAATGTCACGGTCGCTTTCGTCAAACTTGAGGGCGTGGTGGGTATCAAAAATGCTCAAGACCAGTTACAGGTCATCCATCAGACATTGTGCAACATCCAGGAGTGTGCATACAAAGCACAGGGAACTCTCCGCCAGTTTGTCATCGATGATAAAGGAGCGGTGGCTATTGTTGCTATCGGTCTGCCGCCGTTCTTTCACGAGAACAATGGTACGTGCTTAACGAGGTGGAAACTTCCAACATAATCAAACTCACAACTGCATATGTGCCCAGCTTTCCGTGGTGTCAAGTTTGCTTGTTACGTCCTCGAAAGTGGCGTCAGGGCCTCCATCGGGTTAGTGGTTGCCGCTCTCCGTTTTGTATATTTTTCAAATGGGACTTACGGAATACTTTAAACGTGCCCTTCACTTTGAAGTGTGACAACTGGCTCAGCATTTTGTGGTTCAGTTGGAAGCAGTGCTCGCGCTGAATATGCCGTGGTAGGGGATTCGATCAACTTGGCTGCACGGTTGATGGCGGCAGCTCCGGATGGGGAGATATTCTGTGACGACCGAACTCATAAAGAGACGAAAGACTCGATACATTTTCGCGACAAGATTGAGATGACAGTGAAAGGGAAGGCCGAACCGATTCAAGTATTCCCTGTCCAGCGTCTTCCAGTGACCATCGACAAGGCTGTATCAGCGATCGAAGAGATAACCTGTCCAGCACCATACGGCTCAAGTAATCTCCTAGATGCTGTGCCGCTCTTTAGGTCACCAACAAAGAATGGAGATACTGAAAGAAGCGATGCTCGTGGTTTGTTTGTTTGTGGTGACAGCGGAACCGGCAAAACCATGTTACTAAACCATGTCATTCAGCGCCAGTCGGTGCAATGCTTCAAGGGTAGTGGCGACAGCATAGACACTGCTGCTGATTTCCATGCTTGGCGAGATATCGCCAGAAATTTGGCTGCCGTGATGGTAAGCATTGAGCCGCACAAAATGTCGTTGACAAGAATCAACGCAGCGCTAGCTAAACGGACATCTTTCAGCACTTTAATGGATCCAGGAATCACTGCAATCATCGACTTAGCCAGAAGCAACAGTTCAACTGGGCATCGACCAAGTCAACAAGGACGGCCATCGCGAACGAGTACACTAACAACCCACGAGGAAGCAACATACGACCTTGAAAACGAAATGGGTTCGGACAGAAGCTCTAGCTCGGATGACGATGACGACGACGACAAATCACGACAAGCAGGTGATGCGAGACCCACACCTCAGCTTGTTTCAGTGCTGGATTACCTGGTACTTCATCACCAAGTCTCAAAATCAACACTCGATTTGCTATATAACTGGTTCCCGCACGACGATGATAAAACAACTGGTACAATGTCGGTCGACAAGGCCGAAGGCAATCTGAAAGCCCTTCGGCACGTTCTGCTCTCCATGATGTCTGTCGTGAGCGCAGTGAAGCCCATCATGTTGGTGTTTGACAATGCTCAATGGATGGACAATCGAAGCTTAAACCTTGTGCTCAAAGTGCTGGAAGAGCTGCCAAACGTGTATTTCTTGCTCGCAGCGCGAGGAATGTCCAAGCACAGTGCGAGCTCCAGATCCATGCTTCTTGCTCTCGTCATGAGTCTTCCTAGTGTCACGACGCAGCAAATGAGCTGTTTCACTTACCAAGCCACGAGTCTCTTCTTGTGTCAGTATTATCACATCACCATCATGGACACACAAGTACTGGACTTCGTATTTGAACGAACAGAAGGGAACCCAGCGGCGCTAATCAAGCTCCTAAACTCCATGTTGGAGTCCAAGTACATATCCATTGAGCCTGAGCACAACAACATCTTGATTTTGAAAAATCTAGACGAAATGGATACGATGATCCCACAGCACATACGCGCTCGAGTCATGTCAATTGTCGACTCGCTAGATTCACTTGCACAGACAGCGCTAAAGTTACTTAGCATCAATCCACAGCCAAGCGAAGAGCGGATGATTAATGGCGTTTTAGCACTTTTGTCAGCATCCTGCCAAGATGCCAACGCCAGCGGAGAGATACACGGCATTCGATTAAAACCTCCACGACCTACGTCCGAAGTCTCGCTTCTTCGCCAAGTTCGGATGAGTCTAGCGCCTAGCGAGAAATCGCTGCTGACGATAGATGCGCAAAACAAGCTTTACTTTTTCAACACCGAGGAAATGCGACTTGTGGTGTACGATACTATGCTGCCATCGCAGCGAAAAGTGCTCCATGGATTGTATGCCGAGTGGCTTCAAAGTGCAGCCACCAAACCTGCTCACATCCCACCGTCCCTCACTCCGATCAACTCCGCATCTTCTACAACAGGTACAATGCCAGTTGCAGACAACCCAAAAGCTGCCCGGCCATTGCCATACCAGCAATATGCTCTGCTTGGTTATCATCTTTCCCAGTCTGACAATCCAAGAGACGCATTGGAAGCGTATTTCCTTGGTGCGGAGGGCGCCTTGGAAGCGTCAGAGTTGGGTTTCGCCGAAGACTGCATGCACACCTCGACCACGATCCTGAGCACGCACCACCGCATCCGCGATCTCTCCGAGCTGGATATCATATTGCTTCGGAGCCGCATCGAGTTCATTTCTGGCACGATTGCAGTGGAGAACAACGACCTGACTCTGGCAGTCATGCACTTGAGCTATATCACGAGACTTTTTACCCGCAAGGGCAGCGTCTTGCGCCACTATACATCTGGCCTGCTACGTGATAACCTCCTCGTTCGCTCGGTCGCCAGCGTTAGCCGGCGAACAAGTCTAGTTATGTCTTCTGTTGAAGCTAGTCCCACCGCCCCTGGGTGCTTCGGTGTGGTACCTAACTCGACAGGTTTGGATTCCATCCGTGGTCAGTGTATGCCTCGCCTCTTCACCTTCAATAACATTTATCCCTCCGCTTTCAAATCGCCGGCGCGGCGAAATAGAGATGACACGAGCATAAGCAATCCAGTCATGCTTTCGACACGTATGAAGTCGGGACGTATCCAGCCTGAACAAACGCTGCAAGCTCTGGACCAGGTCAACTTCTACCGTCGAAAGGCTTCAGCGCTTATAAAACAGATCAATTATGTCAAGAAAAAGAGGATGACATGCACAGTCACATCCGGAAGTTCGCTCAAAAAGTCTGCAAACAAAAGACAAGCGGTAACAGCGTGAATGGCAGACTAGTCCCTACACGGCTAGCACATGTCAAATGTTAGTATGAAGTACAGCAGGATCATCACGTCTCCAGCCCACAAAATAAATGGTTGTTTGTTTCCCACCAGTGACTTGACTGGATCTCATCAATTTAATGCTTTAGCGGGAACGAAAGTAATCCACCCCGTAATATTCCAGAGCTTCTTAACTAAGCCTCCAATTGCAGCAAATCCATAATAGCCCCAATTTTACTCTTGTATTCAAGATGGCCACCGATGATTTCTGAGAGATCCACATTTTCCACACCGGCGATATCGATTGGAGCAATACCAGCAGAGTTTAGTGCCCAACCTTGGTAGCGGTACATGACGCCCAACATCCAATCATTCTCCGAGTAACCATTAATGAGTCTTCCAGAAACAACACGGCGTGCGTTGGCCCAATCATCACGTGCCATCGGGACGGGCGATCCAAGCAAAACAGCATTCTCCACAATACCGCACGACTCATCCTGCAAGTCACTTTTCGACAGCTCTTTGAGGCAAGAGAAAATCAACCTGGCGCCCATGCCATATCCAACCAACGTAACAGGGCGTAGACCCTGCTCACGCTGCCGAAGTGCACTTGCCAGCAGTTTCCCAGATGCATCTGCATTGTTCATTGTTATCGTCCACGCGTTATCGATGATATCAGTCAGTCGAAGAATCACTCGAGGAATTGCAACCGCAGCGAACAAAGCCGCCAGAGCTGTATACTTCACAAGCTCCTGTGTGGCGTAGTTCGACACCTGCTCCGCTGCAAACGAACGCATGCACTTACCGAAGCGACGGAGAGTCGCTTCCTCCCACATGAGACAATACTGATCGCCCTGGGGAAAGCGGTCTTTCCAGCGCCATGCACGTAGTGGTTCGTGCTTTGTCCCTAACTCCCATACAGAACTGCTCGATCCACTCGTCGTCGTTGATGTTGAGCTACTCGAAATGGCATTCGAATCGCTGTTTAAACTGGTCAAATCACTGAAGCGTGTGTCGGAGTCAGCCATTGCAATTCGAGATAGGTCGGCAATACCAAGTGGATCGTTCTCAGGGCTCCCTGCCTCAATGTTGTACGTGCGTCGCAATATTGCGAAGAACTCATCCTCACGGCCCTTATAACGATCCATGACCTGGTCCACTTGTTCCACCTTCTCAGGGTTTTGCTGTCGATAAAACGCGCGCAAGTACTCACGACTATCACCCCAGGCTCGTCGGAACCCTCTTCCAGGCGGATCGTCGTCGTCAAGCCACCCGGAAACACAGATATACACATTCATTCCGTCACCAGCCGATATCAAATCAAAATTGAACTCATGCACACCACGAGTTCTAGTATCAGCCTTCATCCCGACGACACCAGCTCCTGCAGTACCAAACAGTATAGTCGTGGCAGTGACACCTGCAGCAGATCCTACCGCAGCGCCAATAGCGACACCTGCTCCCCCAACGCCGTCAAACTGGCAGCGATCGCTGGTGCAGCCAACCCTCCCGTCACCGCCAGCAACGCCCCACCCGCCACCGCAGCAGCTCCGATTGTTGCATTCCTCTTCATATCCCATATTTTAGGTTTAGCCGCCACCTTATCCAGGGGCATGGCCGTGGCTTCAGCGTACAGGGTCTGGCCGATCTCAACTTCTTCACGCGTCACCGCTCTCCAGTCCAGCTCCATAGCCACCACCAACCGTCGCAATAAAGTCCGGGCACGGGCATCATAACCCACACTCTTGACGGTAAACCACAGCAATCTCTTGACAATTTCCAGTCGAAATTGCTCCACGGACAACAATTCCGGGGACTCAAAAAGTCCCGTACTGTTGCCGGGCTTGGGCCTGTGCTTGAATTTTCTGGTCCAGCGCTTGAATCCTCCGCCAGCGTCTCGATCAGGCACCACCAGCGCCAAGAATGGCGCAGGGTCCAGCTCTGCTATAGTCGCAGCCGAAGGTTCGTGCTCTTTTTCGGCCATACTGGCACGCCTTGAAGTCAAAATGGGTAAATAAGCCTCGGTTTGGGTATTTGATAACGACACAAAATTTTCGATCAGCAATTTAAGGAAACTTTTGGACCAATTTTGCCCAATTGAGCCATCTGTGACCCCGGGAAGAAGGCAAGCGCAGAGTCCCGCGACACCGCGCTTCTGCGACTCGTTGAGGAAATCCATGGCGTATTCCGAAGAGATGGAGGTCGTGGCAGGACTCAGGAGCAAGGAATTGGTCCCGGAAGGCGACGGAGACGCTGTGGAGACGTCCGAAGAGCCGCTTAATTGGGTCGGAGCGCGACTAAAGAATTTCTTCATTTTCGCAACTGACTCAGAAAAAATGGGCACAAAATAAAATATGGGTACAATAAAGTGTAGCCATATTTGATGTAGCCATGTCGTGAAAGGGTGCAAGGATCGATTCGATCATGGCGGACAAGACGTTCCTGGTGGATGCCGTGGCTCAATTCGTGCAGGGCGATATGTGGCGTGATGCGGTGAGTCACTTCTTGGAGAGCCACTACAAGCGCTTTCTTCTGGCGGATCCGGAGGACCCAAAGCTCAGGGCAAAGTGACTGGATACACTTTGGAGCAGTACGACTCGTTCATGGCGTTCAAAGACAGAGTGGAGAGGCTATTGGAAGATGTGGTTGGTGATTTAGGGTGCTCTGGGAATGACCTCGTGGAGGCAATCCAAGAGAACTTGAAGTATGAGTCGGCGCTGTCTACCGAGAAGAGATTTTGCATCCAGACGCTGCTGACGTTCGACGACTACGACGCCTTTTGCTCACGGATTATGGAGTACGCAGCGGAGAAGGAAGGTGCTGTAAGAAAGCTGTTGCAGGTGGTAAAGGAGAGATTATTGATGCTATCTATGTTGTGAACACTTGCAGTCTGCGGTGTTGATGCCTCCAGTGCTGGGAACGCGGAGCTGTCAGAGTGGGCACTGCAAGAAGCAATTGCGAGGTCGATCCTGGAAGCTCAGGTTTGTTACTAGTAGTGTACAATCGACTGGGGTGTGATAGGAGTCACGATTGATGTGGCGTTTTGGATTTCGTAGGCACTGGGCCAGTTGGATGAAACTGAAGCGAGTTGGGTGCCGTGGGCACAAGCTCTGGTGGAAATGTGTCAGGGCGAACAGGACACCGCACCTGCAGAAACCAGTATGACTGCTGGATGTTGTGGGTCAGAAGGTACCATTAGAGGAAGATCATGACGCGAATGTAGATATTTACCACCGGTGTGCGTTGGACACAGCTAAAGAAGCCGCTGGTTTCAAGGCGGAAGCGAAACATGGCGACGGAGACGAAATACGCGATGGCCGAATGGAAGCGCTGGAGAAGATTTTAATTCGAGAGGTAAATATCTCGCTCAAAAATGGCATGCCATGAATACGGTTAACACCGATCTGTCTGTCCACTTCGAAGAGATTTAAAGTGGACCTTCTCGTCGCTCAGCGCATTGCAGACGCCAACGCGCAAATGAAGAAACAAATGCTAAATCTTGTGGCAGAAGCAGTGGATCAAGACGAACGTGAAGTCTTTCCTCCCGAAAACACAGCAGAAGACGAATTGGCTGGACTATTTAAGCATATCGAGACCATTCAAGAGCGTTTGAAAGACGTGAAGTCACGATGCTTCAAATTTGAGAATGTGAAGAGGGAGCAAATGGACACCGTGTAAGATTACTTCCCCATGGAATCTAACCGAAGAGTTACTGATGCATGGTCTGTTTAGCTACTTGTATCTCAAGGAAAAAGTTCATTACCGACAAGATCTTGTCTCTCAGGAGAAGGAGATATCGGCGTTCATCTTCACTCACATCCAGGAGAAGGACGAATCGTTGATTCCGCTGATGCTCGAGTGGCTATTGCTCGAGTCGGAACAGCTACGGACACAGAATCAAATACAAGAAAGCCTCTCCTCAACACAAGAGGAAGGCTACTGGACACAGGCATGGGATGATGCCTCTCAGGCATTTTATTATGTGAATTCTGTGACGAAGGAGAGCGTTTGGGATCCCCCTGTTGCGGGGTATTACGATATAAACCAAGCATTTCAGGTTCCTGGTCAGGAAAGTACTTTGGCGTCTTCTTCGACGGGTGTTTGGGGAACAACCGATGCAGGATCGGCCGATACAAAAGTTGCAGCAGAACTAAGCGATACATCCGCAAACGCATGGGGTGACACATCTGTAGAAAGCTCCCGTGAAATTTATAGCGGTGAAGGTGGGATGCCTAGTCTGGATCAAGCTTCCTCCCGATTAGATGCAACGTTTGAACTTAAAATCGAGCCTGACGCAACCGAAGTGGTAAGTGCAAGTTTGTTCTGTTTGATTTGACATTGAAATTAACAAAGCAAAATGGTCTTTGGATGTGCTAGTTGGAAATGGAAAGTGTTTTAGAGCGCATCTCGCGAGAACATGACCAAGAGCGCAAGCGCTTGGAGCTTGTGTTTGAACTAGAAAAGGCTCGGCAGAAGGAAGAGCTGCGCAAACGCAAAGAGCGAAAACGCCGCGAGAAGTTGGCGAAGAAGAAAAAGAAAGCAGAAGACGATGCACTTGAACAACCGCCCGCAAAGAGGAAGGTGAGCTCTCTGCCCAACCTCTGCCGGTACCAATGACTCCGCGTGCAGCCGAGAAAACTGAGGCAAAATCTGACGGCAAAGAGCCGTTGACCATAATGGTTCCAGGTCACGGCAAACTCGACCTCTCTCATCTACTGAGTGACGCGCATGCTACACGCCACCGACAGCTGAAAGGAATCACACCTGCTCGTGAACGCGCCATGCTCAATCCGGAGACGCTGCGCTACTTGACCGAGCAAATGGTAAAGAAGCAACCCGCGGTGCTAGGACAACAAGTACGCAAGGAAATTGTTCTTGAGGAGCTTGCAGATGAAAAGTAAGGAATGCAGATAACTTGGAAGTCCTGGTTACAGACACTCCAATTCTATATCTTCCTAGCTTTACGGGAACTACGCACTGCTACTGATTTTTGTTTTGCTTGTCTGTTCTGCTGTAAACTCTGGAGCTTCGCCTTATACTCCGCCTTTGCTTCCTTTTCTAAATACTTAACGAGAGCGCTGTGGGATGCAATTGCTGCTACGCGTTCGGGGGAACTGACAGAATGGTCTTTCTGGTACGTTGCAGCGAACTTGGCGGCACTATCACCGGCGTGCTTCTTTTCTGCATCACGAGTTTGGTGAATTCATCAAACATGTAGCATCCACAATAGATTACGCACCGCGTTGAAGTCAAGGACCTTTGCACCGTACTGGATAAGGAGCTTCGCAACGCTCAGGGATTTCGCGTAGTGTAGGGGAGAGCAGGAAAATCGATCGCGACTTGATACGTCTGCTCCATGGCTGAGAAGCAGGAAAACTATTGATCGGTGATTGTTGGCCACTGCCAAATGAAGAGGTGTGCAGCGGCCCTGCAGACTCAATGAGTATCGGATATGGAGAACACATGTGGCAAAAGACGCCGTACCAGCATCGTGCGGAGCATCAGATCCGCTTCCATTGATTGCAAAAGCAGCTTGACGATCTCCTTCTGACCTCTCGCACAAGCTTCATGAAGCAGCGATCTCCCAGTTTGTGGACTTCGAGCATTGAGTGGGAAGTCTCTGTCGTCCTTTAGGAGTTGAGCCAGACCATCAACGTCGTCTGCAATCACCAGATCTAATGCTGATGTGGTCGGAGCAGCAATGTCTTCGGCAGGCTCATCTTTCTTGCCGGAAGTCCCCAGCAGATCATCCACCAAATCCGCAAACCCGGCAATCAAACCTTGGTCCGAAGGCATGTGTCAATGCTGCGTGACGCTTCAAGTCTCTCTCACACGTCACAGATTTTTAGATTGGTGTCGTCCACACCAAACAAATTGGCATAGAAGTCTCCGATAAAGCATTTTCGACATCATGCTGGCTCGACAACTTCATCACTTACGGACTGCTGGCTTAAGGACTTTTATTGGGGACACCATCAGTGTCCCTCTTGCTTGTAATTTCTCTGGCAAAGCTGATCCTGAAGACTGGAGCGATTTTAACAATGTCGTCAAGGTAAAAATCAGCAAATTGACACAAACCACTCGTCATTGTCAGCCGTTCATTTGATACTCACCTGAAGTGGCGTCTGCAGGAGCTGCGGAATATCTCTCGGGAGCAGGGAATGGGTGGCGATATGCCCGACACAAAATTGCTGAAGGAGCTGGGCTACGAAGACTTGGTACGGGCGATCCGCAAGAAACACGGAGGTGTCGTGGCTGTGGCTCAGAAAATGGGGACACGCAAGGACGAACAGATCGTTGAGATGCACAAGAAAGTGAGCGCACGCGCTAAGCGACGGCAGAAACGGCAGGTCAAACTCAACCAGCACGACTTCTATTGACAACAGGTTTGAGCAGAGCGCCGTGCCTACGCACAGAACACAACATGGAATACAAACGGTGAGTTCATTCCATCACGATCCAAGAGCTGTGGCGGTTCGTCTCCAGAATGTCCTGGGTGTGTTTATCGAGAGCTGCGGCTTGTGTATATACCACCAGGCGTCCGATACGCAGTACGTCTCCCTTGATCCACGCACGGGCTAGGATTTTTGCAACGACCTCTTGCTCAGCACTTCGAGTACCAGTTGCAAGAAGACCAGTGTCCTTGTTCTTTTTCAAGCTGAAGACTGCGAAGCGCAGCTCAGACTTCGTGAAATTTGCCCTGAAAGCTCGCTGCATCTCGACTAGCCATGAGCGTTCAAATACGTAGCCTCGTCGGCTGGACAATGAGATCGCCAGTGACCTGCTTGCCATTGAGTGCCGGAACCCCGAATCCGTTGTGGTTGATAGGTTGCCTAGCACATTCTGCACCACGTTTCCAAAGCTAACGCCTAGTTCCTGAAATTGTACACACCGACTGATACTGAGGTCAGTTTGTAAAAACTCAGGATGGCATCAGACGAACACCTGACTTCCTGAAGATCGATGCACGTAAGTCGTGGGGCACGCCAAAGTGCGGCAAGACCTCGGTCTGTAATGGTCTTTAAATTCGAATAGCAAGTCACTTTTCGACTGTTCACTAACGAGCGCAGTTCACGGATGCGTATAGACCGCAGACGTGGACAGTTTCCACCAATGCCTCCAGAAAATCGTCGTTAAAAACACCCGCATCGATCATTTCATCAAGCTGCGGGTAGATTAAAGAATCACACGGCTGCAGCCGATGCAGAACGACGTCCAAATGTTCCAAACTAGGACAACCTCCTATCAACACGTTCAATCCACCTGTTGAGTACTCATTTCTCCGTATTCGATACGGTGAGCGTGTGTTATACGTCAACTGCAAACGAGTAAGCTGCGGCTTTGTGGTCTGACCAAAAGGCAGAAAGAATTCGTCCGAAAACGGTACAACAACCCAGCTAAATTCTCGCACGGCTACACATGAGCCACAGAATGCCTTCCATACATCACGCGATACACAAAAACTCTCATCAGATTCCACAAGTCGCACTTTTTCAGTGTACGAGCGCTTCCAACCGTCCAAATATTCCAGTTTCGGACAGAATTTTTGTACTGCAGCGAGGAACTCATTGGACGCTCCTTCTCGGTCGAATTCGCTCCGCGACGGCACTGTAAGCTGTAATAGACCTCCATTTGAGGCTCCACTCCATCTTTCCAACGCATCATACAATCTCCATGATACAAAATCGATATTGTCTGCTACTGCATCAGCATAGATAGGATCCTTTTGGGTAGAATCAACGCTTTAACCTGCTTGCAGTACGTCGAAGCAGCATCCAGCAACTCTCCCATTGCAAGGTGGTGCAATGGCACTCCTGGCTCTCCTCAAGCAGAGCTCCGTTTTTTCCTATTGTAAATTTCTATTGTCATTTTTCTATTAAGATCGGAAATTTAGGAAAGCACGCAAATTTTAAATCGAATTTTCATTTGAGAAATTATACGCCGTAACGTTGAATAAGCTGTACGAGCCCACACATAATCTGAGCTGTCGACGCTTTCTTCGGAAAGTACCATGTTCGCCACAGGTACTCATCAATGTACCCATTCAGCTCGCTCTTCTTCATGCCTCTCATTGACTTGATATGACGCTTGATGTGTATCTCCCACAGTCCTTCAATGGTGTTCGTGTGTGTGCCGTCTTTGGGGTCAACGTAGTGCTCAGTGTGATTGACGTATCTGTGCACATAGCACAAATCTGCAAGTTTGGGGTTGTTTGCAAGCGTGCGCACCCGGGTGCCGCGTTTTGTCTTTCTTTCTGTAACGTACGTCGTAAACATGTCTGAATGTATGGTAGTCCTGACAAATATCACATTAGTTTCAGAAAAATTACAAAACAAAATAGCTGCAAATTTCGTACCCAGGTCTGATGAATTGTCGAATAATTGGAAAGATGCTTTCTTGTGTGCGGTCTTCGTCGACGAAGCGTGCAAACCACTGACCAGTAGAGCGATCTACTCCGCCGAATAGCCAGTAGTCTGCATAGCGACGCCCACGTTGGTACTTGCTTTTTTTTTTCATGCTGGTTTCGTCAATTTCTACTATGTGCCCCACACCGCCAATCTAAAATCAAATTCAAATTAGAGGATATTTAAAAAAGGATTTAAAAAAGAGAAAATAAGTTTACCTGAAAGCGATCCCCATTGAGTTGTTTGGAGCATAGACAACGGAGATACGCACTCTATTCGTGTACTGTCGTCTCAGAGACGTCCGCAATCTCGGCTATCTGCACGTGACGCAGACGCATGCACCAGGCACACAGCAGTCGTGCAGCTTGGGAGAGAGAAAGCTTGGTTCCAGAGAGCCAGGTGTTAGTTAACATAGACATGCTTTTTTCCTTACCGTCTTCATGTTGTTTTTCCTACAACACCGCCAAGAAGGCTTCTTGGCGGTTGCACGCACGCGCATCTGCTGGCGGCACCCGGGACAGAACATCTCCCTCTCTAACACCGCTTCCTGCCACCACCTCACGGCTCCTATGTCGTCCGCCGTCGCTGCAATGATGGCGCTGAGATCGTAGTAGTCGGTGGCGACGGTGGCATAGTGGTGGCTTGTTGACGTGGACATGGTGGCAGTGGGGGTGTTAGGGAAAGCTAAAGTGGCTATGTGATTGGTGGGAGGGCACGAAAACGGAGCTGTAGTTTTGAACAATACAAATGCCAAGTGTTATGAATCTGGTGGTGGCCGTGAACTTGGCCAAAAGCGGAGCTATTCCTGCGGAGGGGACAAAAGTCACCTTAGCTGTCGAAATTGTGCTTAGAAGCAAAGTATGAAAAATGTAATAGGATTTTCACAGTGGGAAATTTGTAAACCGATCTTAATAGAAAAATGACAATAGAAATTCACAATAGGAAAAACGGAGCTCTGCTTGAGGAGAGCCGCACTCCTGAAAGGTCCAATCGGCGCAAGTTTGGGCATAATTTCAATAAATTTCTCCATTCCACCCACTGGGACAATTCTGTCATAGCATCTTGCGCTTGCTCAGCACTTGGTTCTTGCCCTTGGGCATCTAAATCCCACCATAGAGCTCTCTTCTCGGAAGCTATTATTATCCGGAGGTCCAGAAGTCGATGTCCATTGGCTAATAATGTTTTCTTCCAATGGAGTTCCTGCTCGTGCTCCCTCCCAGTAGTGAAATTTAACGTTAAAACTCGTTTCGCAGCATATTCGGCACAGAATCGTTGAGTTATTTCCCTCCAGGCGCGACAGACGCAGGACAAACGCTGTAAGTCGATTGTAGAAGGTTCCGTCAGTTGAGAAGCAAAGTCCGGGGCACTGTGAAAGTCCGTAGGAGGGAGAACATCGCGAGGAATGAGCTCAGGACCCGCCGCGAACGAGCAGATCTCGCGCTGGAGCGCTAATGGGAGCTGGTCCATGAGCAATTGATAATGTGCGCTGGGATTGGTCAAAAGACAGGTACTTAACGGATATGATTGGATGAAAACATATTTAGCCAATGAACATTGATTTTGAGAAATATGCGACGTGTGAAAATTTAATTTGACAAGGTATGTTTTGCTTATCAGCACTGGACAACCCACTCGAACGGATCTGAATTGGAGATATCTCCACGAAAGAATGTACCGTCAGCAACGTCTGGGAATTTCCAGTTGATGCTGAAGATTGAGAAATTGGCGACGTAGTGGATCTCGCTAACATCCTTAATGGTTGCACCCGGTCGAGGCCGTTGCTGTTCCAACTCCAACTGGAAGCGCAACGTGGGGTGGCTGGTTTGAAGTCTGCCATGCAATTCTTTCAATCGATCTTTCCACGCACTAGGCGAGCGCGTTTTGCGAGAGAAGCCGCGAAGATTGGCGACGTTCACCAGCATCAATGCGAACGCTCGATCTGCAAACGTTCCAGCTGGTTCCTGCGCTACAAGCTTTAACAGCGACACGATTGTCTTGTCAATGCCCCGTAGAATGCCAATTTTCACGTTTCGCTGTTGAATAAGGGGAGACATGCCGCTGATGAAGGAGAGCACTCCGGTGCCAGAGGCGGCTGGTAATGCTGCGATTGCGATGTCTGAGAGATGCGTCATTTCTGCGAGTGATAAAAGCCCTTGGTCGCTAATGCTTTCCAATGCTTGTATACCGGAATATTTCCCTGCCTCGGAGAAGCTGAAGCGCCCCAAGTATGGTGACGACTTTGATAGTTGCTGCAAAAAGGCATCGTCGAACACACTGAGGTCGATTCGGTATCGTGGGTGCAAAAATACCTTTATTGAACGCAAGAACGGCAGCCCGCGCACAAGGGAACAGAGACCATTGGACGAGTATGCGCGCGAAGCGTCATACCGTATCGGAAGTTCATGATCATCCAAAGTTCCTGTAAGTGTGGGTCGTTGTCGAACCGGTTGATGTATTGATACTCGACTTGGAGTAACAACTGGTTGGAGATGTATTGGGGTGGAAATTTTGCTTAGAAAAGCATCTGTGAAATCGAACGCCAGGTCTGCGAGGCGGTATTTCTGCGTCGCTCCGAACGGCATGAAGAAAGCATCCGCAAAAGGCACAACCGCCCAGTTAAATTCCCGCAAGTGTGTGCATTGACGGCAGAATTGCTCCCAGACATCAAGTGATACTCGCCACGCTTCGTCGCACAGCACTGCACCCCATCCATCACTTAAGTACGTAAGTTTCCAGCCGTCCAGAATTTCCACATTCGGACAGAACTGCGTTATAGCAGTCAGAAATGTATCCGACAACGCTGGCACATGCGGCATCACTAATTGACGTAGCCCACCGCGGCTCCCACGAATGAGCCAGTGCTCTAATGCAGAGGCAAGGTGTTGGACAAGTTCGGCGTCGTTGTCATCGTCTACCATCTGTACGACGCGCTTTTTCCACCCCAAAGGCAGCGGCAGCACAAGCGCTTCTAACTTGAGACAAAAGTGTGACGCTGCATCCAGTACTTCCCCGAGGCGACGTCGAGTGAGGAACGCCATCTTTGACACATCCAGCCTTTCCAGATTGGGGCAACCACGGAGTAATTCTTCCCAATCCACGAGTTGCGTCATCTTCACTGCTCTATCTCGTGATGAATGGCCGAACAGTGCGATCCGAAGCTCCCTGACGTGAGTTCCTGCTTGAATCACTTCCTGCAGCGCTTCTGTCTGCTGCTCCAAGAACTTGTACGAGAGATCGACCTTGAACGTGCGTTGCTGGTACTGCGCCAATATCTCGCCCAGCAAATCGCGCCAATAGCTGCAGACCAGCCGCCACTCAGCGATTACGGCCAATGGAGTCTTATCCACTCTCACTAGTCGTCGGTAGCCTCGTTGCTTGGTGGGCAGTACCTTGACAGCCGAGACTTCTTTGACTGCGAATGACACAATCAGCTCCAGAACAGCACGAGGTAAAGTCGTCATGCAGAATGTGTCAGCGATTTTAGTTGAAGAAGAATTGGAAGGGTGATTCCTCTTGGATCTGGATGGATCGGGTGCCGTTGGGAGCGACACCGGCCGCTTGGACGAATAGCTCATTTAGCAGCAGTTGATACTGTAGCAAGTCGCATGTAGCAGGTTCGAAAGTTGAACGGCCAATGAAAACCGAGAATGAAAAGAATCTAGCCAATGAAAAGTAGGAGTCAGAGCAGATCGGTACAATGTACCAGTTGAAGTGGATACGAATTGCAAGGAAGTTGCTGGCTAGTGCTTTATATTCCGTCCAATATGTTTTCCGGTGTTGCTGTCTTGCTGTTGCTTGGTCTTGCGGCCTACGGTTTAATTGATAGTGCTTGGTAAAGTATGGAGGAAGCTGAAGTTAGAATAAAACTGGTCAATTGTGTCATGGTGCCTGGTGCAGAAAGTTGCTTCGCACATGGAAGAGGAATTTCAATTTTGATATCATGCATTACAGTATTCCTGCTTGCAGGGCTAAACAGCAAGGGTTGAGACAACTCACTAGGGCGCAGTCATGGCTTTGACTTTCTTGTCCTCTTGCACTTGCAACTGGCGACGCAAAATCTTTCCCGACAGAGTTTTGGGGATCGAGTCGATGAACTCTACCTGACGAATTTGTTTGTATGGAGCGACCTTTTCAGTCACGAACTTCATCACATCTTCAGCAGTAACCGAGACGCCATCCTTGACCACCACGAAGGCTTTGGGGACCTCCTCACCGCTTTCCAGGTCCTTGCCGCGCACGCAGCACGAGTCAGCAAGGGCCGGGTGGCCGTGCAATACATCTTCCAGCTCGGCTGGTGCCACTTGGTGCCCCTTGTACTTGATCATCTCTTTGAGACGGTCGACGATGAATACAAAACCATCTTCGTCAATATAGCCAACGTCGCCAGTGTGGCAGAAACCATCCTCTGTGAATACTTTATCGTTCTCCTCCGGGCTCTTGTAGTATCCCTTCATCATGGCCGGCGTACGGATGAGAAGCTCGCCGGTTTGGCGGGGTCCCAAGTATGCTCCGGGGTGCTGAGGTCTTGCACAAGCGCTTCAGAATTGGGCAGCAATTGTCCGGTTGACCCTGGTCGATTGATTTCGTATGCCGGCATCGTCACGGGTCCGCAGAACTCTGTCATGCCGTAACCCTGCCCCACTTTGACTCCAATACGCTTGAGCACAGCCTCTTCCACCTCAATACCCAGTGGAGCACCACCAGCGCCCATGAACTTCACGTGCGACAGGTCATAGTTATCCACGGCTGGGTGCTTGGCCATGAATTGAACAATTGGCGGAGCGCAGTGCAGATTCCAGACCTTGTACTTGCAGATCGCGCGAAGATAGTCGTCAGGTCGAATCGTGGCAGCACAATGGTTCCCCAACCACGAAACATCGCTGTGTGGAATAGCAGTGTGGCGAGGACGTGAAAGAACGGCAGAACGCCAACCGTGTACTCCATGTCCTTCTCAGAGTAGCTCGACATCAAAGCACCGGAGAATAGCGCTCGTCCAGTCAGCTGGACACCCTTCGGTCGAGCGGTAGTACCACTTGAGAACGGCATGGCGACAACATCATCCGGGTTGATCGGAGGTAAGTTGGGGAACGGGATATCCTTCGCAGCTAGATCTCTGCTCACAGAACCGTGGAAATGTTAGTGAAGTGCAAAAGTTAGCATCACTACGTAGTTGGAACGTACTCGATCGACGTCAACGAAGCCGAGCCTTCTGTGCGACCAATGGTGTACACGCGTTTCGAGTCGATACCGCTGAGTGATGCAGCCTTGGTAGCCGTGGCAACGAGCTTGGCATGGGAGATAATAGCGACGGTCTACATTCATTGAGCACACAGCACAGCATGCAAGTGTGATGTTAGGCGACCGCGGATCGAGTATAGTGGGGTGTTAGTGTCGTACATCAGAATGTTTCAACTGGTCGGACAGTTCCTCCTCGTTAAACATTGGCGATGCGGAAGAGCACACAGCACCAAGACGCATGAGCGCCATGAAGATCACCGGGTACTCGACGCAGTTAAAAGAGTGCAACGTCACAATCTGTATCACCACAGCATCTTTGAATGAGCAATCTGCCAACAATGCACACGAATCACCTCAAAGCACTTACATCTCCCTTCTTGACGCCCTGAGACGCCAACCCGGCACAAATCTTCCGAGCTTGGTCGTACACGTCGGCCCACGTCAAGGTACGCTCTGTGATGGCGCAAATATACGCCGGCTTGTCCGGAGTCTCATCGGCACGCTTTTCCAGCCAATTCCAAGCGGTTTGGTCCTCCGGAATCGGAATGATGCCGTGCGGTGACTTGAAGATCATTGTCGAGAGAATAGATTGACGCAAAGCAATTGCAGTGCCGTGGCAAAAGCGAAAGTGCCTGTAGATTGCCATCATCGTGTGGACCTCTGGACGGTATCAATTCCAGCTGGAAAGCAACGTCAGTCTCCAATGGGGCTGGCGTTGATCGTTAGATTTGCATGCGTTAGATGACCATCCAGGCCGTCTGACGCCGATCTGCGGCGACACAGACGCTACTGCTGGCAGTAAGTAACCAAGGAGTCCGCGGGTTCTGGGGTGTCATGAAGAGGAAGGCATTCAAGAGAATCATGCAGCAGCGTGTTTGGCTGGATGCAAGCAAGTAGAAGTTACATGTACAGAAGCACCACCAGTGACGCCGCGTGGCCCGCGGGCACGCATGCGCCATGGACCTCCCAGCTGCCAAAAGGTATCGTGTTGACAACACGTGACCAGCACTGCTGGTCCAGCAGTGAGTTCAATTTGGAGGTCAAGCTTTCGATTCACGGATGCCTTAGATACGGGTTACGCAGTCGCGCCTGATAGCCATACTTTGCCTACAATTCTTTTCGTAGCAATCTGCCTGAAACGCTCTTTAAGATTGCAGGGATGATTTCCAGTTCACATGTGCGCTTGAATTCCGCCAATTTTAATGACCATTGCTTAAGAAAAGACGTCAATGCCGTCTAACCATCGGAATGCACCACGAAGGCATTTGGAATCTCCTCACATGCGGGTGGCATCAAAGCCACGGGCTTTAGACAGCGTCAGCAACCGCCTGGCGATGATTGGGAGAGGGGAACTT
>JAAVTJ010000029.1:0-90395 GCA_011947355.1 Phytophthora boehmeriae | reverse complement strand
CGGGTCCTGCACGCGTATCAAACTTGCGTTGCTTGCTTTCTTGGCTGCGTCTCGATCGTTTCCGCTTTCTGTTATGGGGTGTCAGCACAGCAACAGCAACAGCAACAGGCTAGTGTAGTGTTGGTACCGGCCTCCGTCTGAAAAGTGCGATACTTCTCGATTTATGCGTGTCATCCTTGCGCAGGGGCCATGCTAATCTTCTCTGTATCGTTCCTTTTACGGATGACCACCGAAGTGGTTCCTACCTGCAGCCATCCGCGCGCTCCTATAAGTGCTCCACTTGGCCCTCTCATCCAAAACCATTCCAGCCAAAAGACGAGGATCTCCACGCTTTTCTCCGTCGGCGACATCGCCCGGCGGTGTCGCGCTGCCCAGTCGAGGGAAGTCGCCTATCATGGAAGCCCGTAGCTGTCTGTCGAAGGCAAAAAAGCGAGCAAAAAAGCGAAAAGCGAAAAACGACAGTAGCTTACATACGCCACCACGGCCTAGCGCTCGCCTTTAACCACTCGGAAGCTGTCTCCGCTTGTCAACCACACCACAACGTCATCCGCACAGTACCACAACCCCAACAAACACAACATACCGACACCAAGCTCCCCGCCTTTCGAAACACACATGCTCTCGATACACAACGACACCGACGAAACCACAAGTCGAACCACAAAACCTGTCAACACACTCGAACGCAAACCGGCATCCCACTTACCCCAGCAACCCGCTCGTTACGCAAACACATCTCGGCACGGCGCATATCAGCGGCGGATCATGGCTCGAGGATCGCATTTTGAGCCTCCGAAAGCCACGCTCGCCTGCAACCTCTCCATTCAGACCATTGTTCACCTCAACGAGCTTTTGTTGCGCACAATGTTTGTGAGCACATACATCGACGGCGATGGCCATCGCGTATGTGTATGTCATTCTGCGCCGATCTTTGCACCTCTGCCCAAGATGCAAAGTCGCGCGTTATATGACATACTCATGACGCATGGCCCGCCGTCGTGTATCGCTTACAAACAACCTGCGCCACACGGATTGAGGTGCAACACAGCTCGCTTGACGCTGGACACCGTCCGCTTAGAGATTTCAGCCTAATGAGCGGACCTTCGAGCTATCCTTCAAGATGCAAACCCAACGCCAAGCTCCACCATGATTTGCGCACGATCAAGACGAGATGCCTTTTCGTCTCGTCGAGAGTTATCATCGGAGCTATGTGTGATTCGGGTCAGGCGGTCGCATGCGTGTCGAGGTTGTTAATGCTTCGACATGTGGTCACGAGAGACATACTTCGTTGTATTGAAACTAGCATCTAGTATGTGGGTAGGCGGGGTTGTGTTGGTGTCGCATGTTTTTATGTCGCTTGTTTTGGGTCTGTGCAGACAGGATGGCTGTGGAGACTGCTGCATGAAAGCGCGAGGACGCTGGCGAGTGGTAAAGCATAGCAAGAGCTAAGTTTGTGTCGCAAGCTAATGATTCAAGCTGGTGCTGCTGTTGGTGCTGCAAGCTGGAGGTGCGGGCCGGTCGTGCAAAGGGGACAGGAAGATTAGTACATGGCATAGCCGGCGGGTTCCGGAAGAGAGTTCGAAAACGACAGCACAGAGCGACATCAAGGCCGGTAGCGACAAGTGCTGGCAGCGACAAGCGTGGAGCGACAAGTGCTGGCAGCGACGCTGCTTCTGGTGTCGTGCGAGTACGCGCCAAGTGAAGGCAAAGGAACGGCGGTTTGGCTGCAAAGGTTGGTACCACTGGAGGCGGCACATCGCAAAAAGGTGAGCGAAAAGAAAGAGAGCCCCAGGCGGGATCGAACCACCGACCTTTCGCTTAAAGCGAGTGCTCTACCACTGAGCTATAGGGGCTGGACGACCAACACACTACACATCCAGTGCTGTTGCGTTGCTGTTCTGACATCCCATCCAGAAAGCGGAAAGGATCAACGGAGACAAACGGTTTAGTAACGCAAGCCGACCTGCTACCCTGCCTGCAGGACCCAGTGGCATGATGTCGGCACGGCGAACACCCGCAGCCGAGAAAGCAACGCACCGTTATTTGATAACGCGTCGGTTTGTCGGGCGGGCCGGCAGCACCAGCCGACTCAACGAGCAGACTGACCACATACACACAGGATCGCCCGAGGAGATAGACGGTCAAAGACAAAAATATATTCGCTTGGGAAGGTGATAGCAAAGAGCAAAGACTGAGGAAGAGGGGATCGAACCCCCGACCGCTGGGACTGGAATCCAGCGCTCTACCACTGAGCTATTCCCCGACAACAATCGACTTCAACCCTACTGCCCCACGCGCTCTCGAATCAAACGAAACACACGCCCTACCACTCACTCCAACAGCTATCCGCCGCCTTCAGCCAGCAAGCACTGCTGTCTACCAACCACCTGGAGGCCCGAACCAAGTGCTGGGTCGGAGCGACAGCGCGCACTTGCACGTTTGAACGAGGCGGACTGGAGGACAAGCCGATCCGACAGGACCGTAGCCCAGTAAAGGAGGAGGTCGTCGTGAGCGTGGGTGTATTTGAAACGCGTTGGAGCTGTGTGGTGGTAGTGGTAGGCAGTGTGGATGGGATGTAAGGTGAGTGCGGGAAGGTGGTGGATGTGTTGTGGTTTGTTGGTCGTCCAGCCCCTAGCTCAGTGGTAGAGCACTCGCTTCGTAAGCGAAAGGTCGGTGGTTCGATCCCGCCTGGGGGCTCTCTTTGCCTTTTCGCTCACCTTTTGCTTGCCTTTGTGCTCGCCTTTTTGCAGTCGTACCAACGGCTTTGCAATCGTACCAAACCGCCGTTCCTTTGCCTTCCTTGGCGCGTACTCGCACGACACAGAAGCAGCGTCGCTGCCAGCACTTGTCGCTGCCAGCACTTGTCGCTGCCAGCACTTGTCGCTACCGAGCCTTGATGTCGCTCCGTGCTGTCGTTTTCGAACTCTCTTCCGGACACACCGCCGGCTATGCCATGTACTAATCTTCCTGTCCCCTTTGCACGACCGGTCCGCACCTCCAGCTTGCAGCACCAACCCGCAGCACCAGCTCGCATCATTAGCTTCGCGACACAAATGGTAGCTCTTGTCGTATGCTTTACCGCTCGCCAGCGTCCTCACGCTCATTCATGCAGCAGTCTCTTAGTCCAGGCAGCACATCCTGTCTGTCGATAGATGCAAAACAAGCGAGCATAAAAACCTGCGACAATTGGCGTGCACTACAGTAGCTGACATACGCCACATACTAGATACTAGATTCTAGCCTTTATATTGAACGGAAGTATGTCTCTTCTTGTGACCACATCGTGCTGTCATTGCTTATTACCACAACCTCGATGGACGCATGTTTCGACCGCGAGCTCTGAGGTTTCCGAAGCACAGATAGCTCTCGATGATAACTCTCGACGAGACAGAAGTGGAAGGCAAGCTTGTCTTGATCGTGCGGAAACCCCACTCCAGGTGGCCCCAGCTGAGTGGCTGTTGGCGTTTGCATCTGTAGCAAGGATAGCTCGAAGGTCATCGCTCATGGAGTAGGCAGTGATCGGTAAGCGGACGGTGTCCAGCAAGTCGAGCGCCAGATGTATTGCACCTCAATCCGTGCGGGTTGCGCAGGTTGTTTGTAAGCGATACACGACGGCGGGCCATGCGTCATGGTATGTTATATGCGCGCGACTTTGCACCTCTGGGCAAGATGCTGAGATCAGGCGTTAGAATGACAACTCACACATATTTGCGATGCCATCGAGTTGCCGGCGATGTCGTGTGCTCAACAAGGATTGTCGATACGCAACAAAAGCTCGTTGAACGTTGAACAATGGTCTGAATGGAGAGGTTTCAGCCTAACGAGCGGCGGCCATTTCGAAGAGGCTCAAAATGCGATCCTCGTCGCCAAGATCCGCCGCTGATATGCGCCGTCGCCGAGATGTGTTTGCGTAACGAGCGGGTTGCTGGGGTAAGTGGGATGCCGGTCAGTGCGTTCGCAGTGTGTTGGGAGGTTGTTGTGGTTCGACATGTGGTTTCGGAGGGTCGGTGTCGTTGTGTATTGAAACGGCATGTGGTTTGTGGGTAGGCGGGGTTGTGTTGGTGTCGGTATGTTGTTTGTGTTGCGTTGGGGTTTGGGTACTGTGCGGAGGGTGGTTGTGGTGTTTTTGTTGAAAGTGCGATGACAGCTTGGCCGAGTGGTTAAGGCGTTAGCCTGCTAAGTTAATGGGGCAACCCGCGTGAGTTCGAATCTCACAGCTGTCGTTTTCGCTTTTCGCTTTTCGCTTTTCGCTTTTGGTCTGCCTTCGACCAGCTATCACGGGCTTCCATGATAGGCGACTTCCCTCGACTGGGCAGCGCGACACCGCCGGGCGATGTCGCCGACGGAGAAAAGCGTGGAGATCCTCGTCTTTTGGCTGGAATGGTTTTGGATGAGAGGGCCAAGTGGAGCACTTATAGGAGCGCGCGGATGGCTGCAGGTAGGAACCACTTCGGTGGTCATCCGTAAAAATTGGAACGATACAGAGAAGATTAGCATGGCCCCTGCGCAAGGATGACACGCATAAATCGAGAAGTATCGCACTTTTTTCCTTTTGGGTTGGCCGGTACCACACACTACACTAGCCTGTTGCTGTTGCTGTTGCTGTTCTGACCACCCCATAACAGAAAGCGGAAACCGATCAGACGGAGACAAACAAGGGTAGTAACGCAAGTTCGACCTGCTACCCTGCCTGCAGGACCCAGTGGCATGATGTCGGCACGGCGAACACCCGCAGCCGAGAAAGCAACGCACCGTTATTTGATAACGCGTCGGTTTGTCGGGCGGGCCGGCAGCACCAGCCGACTCAACGAGCAGACTGACCACATACACACAGGATCGCCCGAGGAGATAGACGGTCAAAGACAAAAATATATTCGCTTGGGAAGGTGATAGCAAAGAGCAAAGACTGAGGGAAGAGGGGATCGAACCCCCGACCGCTGGGACTGGAATCCAGCGCTCTACCACTGAGCTATTCCCCGACAACAATCGACTTCAACCCTACTGCCCCACGCGCTCTCGAATCAAACCCAGAAACACACGCCCTACCACTCACTCCAACAGCTATCCGCCGCCTTCAGCCAGCAAGCACTGCTGTCTACCAACCACCTGGAGGCCCGAACCAAGTGCTGGGTCGGAGCGACAGCGCGCACTTGCACGTTTGAACGAGGCGGACTGGAGGACAAGCCGATCCGACAGGACCGTAGCCCAGTAAAGGAGGAGGTCGTCGTGAGCGTGGGTGTATTTGAAACGCGTTGGAGCTGTGTGGTGGTAGTGGTAGGCAGTGTGGATGGGATGTAAGGTGAGTGCGGGAAGGTGGTGGATGTGTTGTGGTTTGTTGGTCGTCCAGCCCCTATAGCTCAGTGGTAGAGCACTCGCTTCGTAAGCGAAAGGTCGGTGGTTCGATCCCGCCTGGGGGCTCTCTTTGCCTTTTCGCTCACCTTTTGCTTGCCTTTGTGCTCGCCTTTTTGCAGTCGTACCAACGGCTTTGCAATCGTACCAAACCGCCGTTCCTTTGCCTTCCTTGGCGCGTACTCGCACGACACCAGAAGCAGCGTCGCTGCCAGCACTTGTCGCTGCCAGCACTTGTCGCTGCCAGCACTTGTCGCTACCGAGCCTTGATGTCGCTCCGTGCTGTCGTTTTCGAACTCTCTTCCGGACACACCGCCGGCTATGCCATGTACTAATCTTCCTGTCCCCTTTGCACGACCGGCCCGCACCTCCAGCTTGCAGCACCAACCCGCAGCACCAGCTCGCATCATTAGCTTCGCGACACAAATGGTAGCTCTTGTCGTATGCTTTACCGCTCGCCAGCGTCCTCACGCTCATTCATGCAGCAGTCTCTTAGTCCAGGCAGCACATCCTGTCTGTCGATAGATGCAAAACAAGCGAGCATAAAAACCTGCGACAATTGGCGTGCACTACAGTAGCTGACATACGCCACATACTAGATACTAGATTCTAGCCTTTATATTGAACGGAAGTATGTCTCTTCTTGTGACCACATCGTGCTGTCATTGCTTATTACCACAACCTCGATGGACGCATGTTTCGACCGCGAGCTCTGAGGTTTCCCGAAGCACAGATAGCTCTCGATGATAACTCTCGACGAGACAGAAGTGGAAGGCAAGCTTGTCTTGATCGTGCGGAAACCCCACTCCAGGTGGCCCCAGCTGAGTGGCTGTTGGCGTTTGCATCTGTAGCAAGGATAGCTCGAAGGTCATCGCTCATGGAGTAGGCAGTGATCGGTAAGCGGACGGTGTCCAGCAAGTCGAGCGCCAGATGTATTGCACCTCAATCCGTGCGGGTTGCGCAGGTTGTTTGTAAGCGATACACGACGGCGGGCCATGCGTCATGGTATGTTATATGCGCGCGACTTTGCACCTCTGGGCAAGATGCTGAGATCAGGCGTTAGAATGACAACTCACACATATTTGCGATGCCATCGAGTTGCCGGCGATGTCGTGTGCTCAACAAGGATTGTCGATACGCAACAAAAGCTCGTTGAACGTTGAACAATGGTCTGAATGGAGAGGTTTCAGCCTAACGAGCGGCGGCCATTTCGAAGAGGCTCAAAATGCGATCCTCGTCGCCAAGATCCGCCGCTGATATGCGCCGTCGCCGAGATGTGTTTGCGTAACGAGCGGGTTGCTGGGGTAAGTGGGATGCCGGTCAGTGCGTTCGCAGTGTGTTGGGAGGTTGTTGTGGTTCGACATGTGGTTTCGGAGGGTCGGTGTCGTTGTGTATTGAAACGGCATGTGGTTTGTGGGTAGGCGGGGTTGTGTTGGTGTCGGTATGTTGTTTGTGTTGCGTTGGGGTTTGGGTACTGTGCGGAGGGTGGTTGTGGTGTTTTTGTTGAAAGTGCGATGACAGCTTGGCCGAGTGGTTAAGGCGTTAGCCTGCTAAGTTAATGGGGCAACCCGCGTGAGTTCGAATCTCACAGCTGTCGTTTTTCGCTTTTCGCTTTTCGCTTTTGGTCTGCCTTCGACCAGCTATCACGGGCTTCCATGATAGGCGACTTCCCTCGACTGGGCAGCGCGACACCGCCGGGCGATGTCGCCGACGGAGAAAAGCGTGGAGATCCTCGTCTTTTGGCTGGAATGGTTTTGGATGAGAGGGCCAAGTGGAGCACTTATAGGAGCGCGCGGATGGCTGCAGGTAGGAACCACTTCGGTGGTCATCCGTAAAAATTGGAACGATACAGAGAAGATTAGCATGGCCCCTGCGCAAGGATGACACGCATAAATCGAGAAGTATCGCACTTTTTTCCTTTTGGGTTGGCCGGTACCACACACTACACTAGCCTGTTGCTGTTGCTGTTGCTGTTCTGACCACCCCATAACAGAAAGCGGAAACCGATCAGACGGAGACAAACAAGGGTAGTAACGCAAGTTCGACCTGCTACCCTGCCTGCAGGACCCAGTGGCATGATGTCGGCACGGCGAACACCCGCAGCCGAGAAAGCAACGCACCGTTATTTGATAACGCGTCGGTTTGTCGGGCGGGCCGGCAGCACCAGCCGACTCAACGAGCAGACTGACCACATACACACAGGATCGCCCGAGGAGATAGACGGTCAAAGACAAAAATATATTCGCTTGGGAAGGTGATAGCAAAAGAGCAAAGACTGAGGGAAGAGGGGATCGAACCCCCGACCGCTGGGACTGGAATCCAGCGCTCTACCACTGAGCTATTCCCCGACAACAATCGACTTCAACCCTACTGCCCCACGCGCTCTCGAATCAAACCCAGAAACACACGCCCTACCACTCACTCCAACAGCTATCCGCCGCCTTCAGCCAGCAAGCACTGCTGTCTACCAACCACCTGGAGGCCCGAACCAAGTGCTGGGTCGGAGCGACAGCGCGCACTTGCACGTTTGAACGAGGCGGACTGGAGGACAAGCCGATCCGACAGGACCGTAGCCCAGTAAAGGAGGAGGTCGTCGTGAGCGTGGGTGTATTTGAAACGCGTTGGAGCTGTGTGGTGGTAGTGGTAGGCAGTGTGGATGGGATGTAAGGTGAGTGCGGGAAGGTGGTGGATGTGTTGTGGTTTGTTGGTCGTCCAGCCCCTATAGCTCAGTGGTAGAGCACTCGCTTCGTAAGCGAAAGGTCGGTGGTTCGATCCCGCCTGGGGGCTCTCTTTTGCCTTTTCGCTCACCTTTGCTTGCCTTTGTGCTCGCCTTTTTGCAGTCGTACCAACGGCTTTGCAATCGTACCAAACCGCCGTTCCTTTGCCTTCCTTGGCGCGTACTCGCACGACACCAGAAGCAGCGTCGCTGCCAGCACTTGTCGCTGCCAGCACTTGTCGCTGCCAGCACTTGTCGCTACCGAGCCTTGATGTCGCTCCGTGCTGTCGTTTTCGAACTCTCTTCCGGACACACCGCCGGCTATGCCATGTACTAATCTTCCTGTCCCCTTTGCACGACCGGCCCGCACCTCCAGCTTGCAGCACCAACCCGCAGCACCAGCTCGCATCATTAGCTTCGCGACACAAATGGTAGCTCTTGTCGTATGCTTTACCGCTCGCCAGCGTCCTCACGCTCATTCATGCAGCAGTCTCTTAGTCCAGGCAGCACATCCTGTCTGTCGATAGATGCAAAACAAGCGAGCATAAAAACCTGCGACAATTGGCGTGCACTACAGTAGCTGACATACGCCACATACTAGATACTAGATTCTAGCCTTTATATTGAACGGAAGTATGTCTCTTCTTGTGACCACATCGTGCTGTCATTGCTTATTACCACAACCTCGATGGACGCATGTTTCGACCGCGAGCTCTGAGGTTTCCCGAAGCACAGATAGCTCTCGATGATAACTCTCGACGAGACAGAAGTGGAAGGCAAGCTTGTCTTGATCGTGCGGAAACCCCACTCCAGGTGGCCCCAGCTGAGTGGCTGTTGGCGTTTGCATCTGTAGCAAGGATAGCTCGAAGGTCATCGCTCATGGAGTAGGCAGTGATCGGTAAGCGGACGGTGTCCAGCAAGTCGAGCGCCAGATGTATTGCACCTCAATCCGTGCGGGTTGCGCAGGTTGTTTGTAAGCGATACACGACGGCGGGCCATGCGTCATGGTATGTTATATGCGCGCGACTTTGCACCTCTGGGCAAGATGCTGAGATCAGGCGTTAGAATGACAACTCACACATATTTGCGATGCCATCGAGTTGCCGGCGATGTCGTGTGCTCAACAAGGATTGTCGATACGCAACAAAAGCTCGTTGAACGTTGAACAATGGTCTGAATGGAGAGGTTTCAGCCTAACGAGCGGCGGCCATTTCGAAGAGGCTCAAAATGCGATCCTCGTCGCCAAGATCCGCCGCTGATATGCGCCGTCGCCGAGATGTGTTTGCGTAACGAGCGGGTTGCTGGGGTAAGTGGGATGCCGGTCAGTGCGTTCGCAGTGTGTTGGGAGGTTGTTGTGGTTCGACATGTGGTTTCGGAGGGTCGGTGTCGTTGTGTATTGAAACGGCATGTGGTTTGTGGGTAGGCGGGGTTGTGTTGGTGTCGGTATGTTGTTTGTGTTGCGTTGGGGTTTGGGTACTGTGCGGAGGGTGGTTGTGGTGTTTTTGTTGAAAGTGCGATGACAGCTTGGCCGAGTGGTTAAGGCGTTAGCCTGCTAAGTTAATGGGGCAACCCGCGTGAGTTCGAATCTCACAGCTGTCGTTTTTCGCTTTTCGCTTTTCGCTTTTGGTCTGCCTTCGACCAGCTATCACGGGCTTCCATGATAGGCGACTTCCCTCGACTGGGCAGCGCGACACCGCCGGGCGATGTCGCCGACGGAGAAAAGCGTGGAGATCCTCGTCTTTTGGCTGGAATGGTTTTGGATGAGAGGGCCAAGTGGAGCACTTATAGGAGCGCGCGGATGGCTGCAGGTAGGAACCACTTCGGTGTCATCCGTAAAATTGGAACGATACAGAGAAGATTAGCATGGCCCCTGCGCAAGGATGACACGCATAAATCGAGAAGTATCGCACTTTTTTCCTTTTGGGTTGGCCGGTACCACACACTACACTAGCCTGTTGCTGTTGCTGTTGCTGTTCTGACCACCCCATAACAGAAAGCGGAAACCGATCAGACGGAGACAAACAAGGGTAGTAACGCAAGTTCGACCTGCTACCCTGCCTGCAGGACCCAGTGGCATGATGTCGGCACGGCGAACACCCGCAGCCGAGAAAGCAACGCACCGTTATTTGATAACGCGTCGGTTTGTCGGGCGGGCCGGCAGCACCAGCCGACTCAACGAGCAGACTGACCACATACACACAGGATCGCCCGAGGAGATAGACGGTCAAAGACAAAAATATATTCGCTTGGGAAGGTGATAGCAAAAGAGCAAAGACTGAGGGAAGAGGGGATCGAACCCCCGACCGCTGGGACTGGAATCCAGCGCTCTACCACTGAGCTATTCCCCGACAACAATCGACTTCAACCCTACTGCCCCACGCGCTCTCGAATCAAACCCAGAAACACACGCCCTACCACTCACTCCAACAGCTATCCGCCGCCTTCAGCCAGCAAGCACTGCTGTCTACCAACCACCTGGAGGCCCGAACCAAGTGCTGGGTCGGAGCGACAGCGCGCACTTGCACGTTTGAACGAGGCGGACTGGAGGACAAGCCGATCCGACAGGACCGTAGCCCAGTAAAGGAGGAGGTCGTCGTGAGCGTGGGTGTATTTGAAACGCGTTGGAGCTGTGTGGTGGTAGTGGTAGGCAGTGTGGATGGGATGTAAGGTGAGTGCGGGAAGGTGGTGGATGTGTTGTGGTTTGTTGGTCGTCCAGCCCCTATAGCTCAGTGGTAGAGCACTCGCTTCGTAAGCGAAAGGTCGGTGGTTCGATCCCGCCTGGGGGCTCTCTTTTGCCTTTTCGCTCACCTTTTGCTTGCCTTTGTGCTCGCCTTTTTGCAGTCGTACCAACGGCTTTGCAATCGTACCAAACCGCCGTTCCTTTGCCTTCCTTGGCGCGTACTCGCACGACACCAGAAGCAGCGTCGCTGCCAGCACTTGTCGCTGCCAGCACTTGTCGCTGCCAGCACTTGTCGCTACCGAGCCTTGATGTCGCTCCGTGCTGTCGTTTTCGAACTCTCTTCCGGACACACCGCCGGCTATGCCATGTACTAATCTTCCTGTCCCCTTTGCACGACCGGCCCGCACCTCCAGCTTGCAGCACCAACCCGCAGCACCAGCTCGCATCATTAGCTTCGCGACACAAATGGTAGCTCTTGTCGTATGCTTTACCGCTCGCCAGCGTCCTCACGCTCATTCATGCAGCAGTCTCTTAGTCCAGGCAGCACATCCTGTCTGTCGATAGATGCAAAACAAGCGAGCATAAAAACCTGCGACAATTGGCGTGCACTACAGTAGCTGACATACGCCACATACTAGATACTAGATTCTAGCCTTTATATTGAACGGAAGTATGTCTCTTCTTGTGACCACATCGTGCTGTCATTGCTTATTACCACAACCTCGATGGACGCATGTTTCGACCGCGAGCTCTGAGGTTTCCCGAAGCACAGATAGCTCTCGATGATAACTCTCGACGAGACAGAAGTGGAAGGCAAGCTTGTCTTGATCGTGCGGAAACCCCACTCCAGGTGGCCCCAGCTGAGTGGCTGTTGGCGTTTGCATCTGTAGCAAGGATAGCTCGAAGGTCATCGCTCATGGAGTAGGCAGTGATCGGTAAGCGGACGGTGTCCAGCAAGTCGAGCGCCAGATGTATTGCACCTCAATCCGTGCGGGTTGCGCAGGTTGTTTGTAAGCGATACACGACGGCGGGCCATGCGTCATGGTATGTTATATGCGCGCGACTTTGCACCTCTGGGCAAGATGCTGAGATCAGGCGTTAGAATGACAACTCACACATATTTGCGATGCCATCGAGTTGCCGGCGATGTCGTGTGCTCAACAAGGATTGTCGATACGCAACAAAAGCTCGTTGAACGTTGAACAATGGTCTGAATGGAGAGGTTTCAGCCTAACGAGCGGCGGCCATTTCGAAGAGGCTCAAAATGCGATCCTCGTCGCCAAGATCCGCCGCTGATATGCGCCGTCGCCGAGATGTGTTTGCGTAACGAGCGGGTTGCTGGGGTAAGTGGGATGCCGGTCAGTGCGTTCGCAGTGTGTTGGGAGGTTGTTGTGGTTCGACATGTGGTTTCGGAGGGTCGGTGTCGTTGTGTATTGAAACGGCATGTGGTTTGTGGGTAGGCGGGGTTGTGTTGGTGTCGGTATGTTGTTTGTGTTGCGTTGGGGTTTGGGTACTGTGCGGAGGGTGGTTGTGGTGTTTTTGTTGAAAGTGCGATGACAGCTTGGCCGAGTGGTTAAGGCGTTAGCCTGCTAAGTTAATGGGGCAACCCGCGTGAGTTCGAATCTCACAGCTGTCGTTTTTCGCTTTTCGCTTTTCGCTTTTGGTCTGCCTTCGACCAGCTATCACGGGCTTCCATGATAGGCGACTTCCCTCGACTGGGCAGCGCGACACCGCCGGGCGATGTCGCCGACGGAGAAAAGCGTGGAGATCCTCGTCTTTTGGCTGGAATGGTTTTGGATGAGAGGGCCAAGTGGAGCACTTATAGGAGCGCGCGGATGGCTGCAGGTAGGAACCACTTCGGTGGTCATCCGTAAAAATTGGAACGATACAGAGAAGATTAGCATGGCCCCTGCGCAAGGATGACACGCATAAATCGAGAAGTATCGCACTTTTTTCCTTTTGGGTTGGCCGGTACCACACACTACACTAGCCTGTTGCTGTTGCTGTTGCTGTTCTGACCACCCCATAACAGAAAGCGGAAACCGATCAGACGGAGACAAACAAGGGTAGTAACGCAAGTTCGACCTGCTACCCTGCCTGCAGGACCCAGTGGCATGATGTCGGCACGGCGAACACCCGCAGCCGAGAAAGCAACGCACCGTTATTTGATAACGCGTCGGTTTGTCGGGCGGGCCGGCAGCACCAGCCGACTCAACGAGCAGACTGACCACATACACACAGGATCGCCCGAGGAGATAGACGGTCAAAGACAAAAATATATTCGCTTGGGAAGGTGATAGCAAAAGAGCAAAGACTGAGGGAAGAGGGGATCGAACCCCCGACCGCTGGGACTGGAATCCAGCGCTCTACCACTGAGCTATTCCCCGACAACAATCGACTTCAACCCTACTGCCCCACGCGCTCTCGAATCAAACCCAGAAACACACGCCCTACCACTCACTCCAACAGCTATCCGCCGCCTTCAGCCAGCAAGCACTGCTGTCTACCAACCACCTGGAGGCCCGAACCAAGTGCTGGGTCGGAGCGACAGCGCGCACTTGCACGTTTGAACGAGGCGGACTGGAGGACAAGCCGATCCGACAGGACCGTAGCCCAGTAAAGGAGGAGGTCGTCGTGAGCGTGGGTGTATTTGAAACGCGTTGGAGCTGTGTGGTGGTAGTGGTAGGCAGTGTGGATGGGATGTAAGGTGAGTGCGGGAAGGTGGTGGATGTGTTGTGGTTTGTTGGTCGTCCAGCCCCTATAGCTCAGTGGTAGAGCACTCGCTTCGTAAGCGAAAGGTCGGTGGTTCGATCCCGCCTGGGGGCTCTCTTTTGCCTTTTCGCTCACCTTTTGCTTGCCTTTGTGCTCGCCTTTTTGCAGTCGTACCAACGGCTTTGCAATCGTACCAAACCGCCGTTCCTTTGCCTTCCTTGGCGCGTACTCGCACGACACCAGAAGCAGCGTCGCTGCCAGCACTTGTCGCTGCCAGCACTTGTCGCTGCCAGCACTTGTCGCTACCGAGCCTTGATGTCGCTCCGTGCTGTCGTTTTCGAACTCTCTTCCGGACACACCGCCGGCTATGCCATGTACTAATCTTCCTGTCCCCTTTGCACGACCGGCCCGCACCTCCAGCTTGCAGCACCAACCCGCAGCACCAGCTCGCATCATTAGCTTCGCGACACAAATGGTAGCTCTTGTCGTATGCTTTACCGCTCGCCAGCGTCCTCACGCTCATTCATGCAGCAGTCTCTTAGTCCAGGCAGCACATCCTGTCTGTCGATAGATGCAAAACAAGCGAGCATAAAAACCTGCGACAATTGGCGTGCACTACAGTAGCTGACATACGCCACATACTAGATACTAGATTCTAGCCTTTATATTGAACGGAAGTATGTCTCTTCTTGTGACCACATCGTGCTGTCATTGCTTATTACCACAACCTCGATGGACGCATGTTTCGACCGCGAGCTCTGAGGTTTCCCGAAGCACAGATAGCTCTCGATGATAACTCTCGACGAGACAGAAGTGGAAGGCAAGCTTGTCTTGATCGTGCGGAAACCCCACTCCAGGTGGCCCCAGCTGAGTGGCTGTTGGCGTTTGCATCTGCAGCAAGGATAGCTCGAAGGTCATCGCTCATGGAGTAGGCAGTGATCGGTAAGCGGACGGTGTCCAGCAAGTCGAGCGCCAGATGTATTGCACCTCAATCCGTGCGGGTTGCGCAGGTTGTTTGTAAGCGATACACGACGGCGGCCATGCGTCATGGTATGTTATATGCGCGCGACTTTGCACCTCTGGGCAAGATGCTGAGATCAGGCGTTAGAATGACAACTCACACATATTTGCGATGCCATCGAGTTGCCGGCGATGTCGTGTGCTCAACAAGGATTGTCGATACGCAACAAAAGCTCGTTGAACGTTGAACAATGGTCTGAATGGAGAGGTTTCAGCCTAACGAGCGGCGGCCATTTCGAAGAGGCTCAAAATGCGATCCTCGTCGCCAAGATCCGCCGCTGATATGCGCCGTCGCCGAGATGTGTTTGCGTAACGAGCGGGTTGCTGGGGTAAGTGGGATGCCGGTCAGTGCGTTCGCAGTGTGTTGGGAGGTTGTTGTGGTTCGACATGTGGTTTCGAGGGTCGGTGTCGTTGTGTATTGAAACGGCATGTGGTTTGTGGGTAGGCGGGGTTGTGTTGGTGTCGGTATGTTGTTTGTGTTGCGTTGGGGTTTGGGTACTGTGCGGAGGGTGGTTGTGGTGTTTTTGTTGAAAGTGCGATGACAGCTTGGCCGAGTGGTTAAGGCGTTAGCCTGCTAAGTTAATGGGGCAACCCGCGTGAGTTCGAATCTCACAGCTGTCGTTTTTCGCTTTTCGCTTTTCGCTTTTGGTCTGCCTTCGACCAGCTATCACTGGCTTCCATGATAGGCGACTTCCCTCGACTGGGCAGCGCGACACCGCCGGGCGATGTCGCCGACGGAGAAAAGCGTGGAGATCCTCGTCTTTTGGCTGGAATGGTTTTGGATGAGAGGGCCAAGTGGAGCACTTATAGGAGCGCGCGGATGGCTGCAGGTAGGAACCACTTCGGTGGTCATCCGTAAAAATTGGAACGATACAGAGAAGATTAGCATGGCCCCTGCGCAAGGATGACACGCATAAATCGAGAAGTATCGCACTTTTTTCCTTTTGGGTTGGCCGGTACCACACACTACACTAGCCTGTTGCTGTTGCTGTTGCTGTTCTGACCACCCCATAACAGAAAGCGGAAACCGATCAGACGGAGACAAACAAGGGTAGTAACGCAAGTTCGACCTGCTACCCTGCCTGCAGGACCCAGTGGCATGATGTCGGCACGGCGAACACCCGCAGCCGAGAAAGCAACGCACCGTTATTTGATAACGCGTCGGTTTGTCGGGCGGGCCGGCAGCACCAGCCGACTCAACGAGCAGACTGACCACATACACACAGGATCGCCTGAGGAGATAGACGGTCAAAGACAAAAATATATTCGCTTGGGAAGGTGATAGCAAAAGAGCAAAGACTGAGGGAAGAGGGGATCGAACCCCCGACCGCTGGGACTGGAATCCAGCGCTCTACCACTGAGCTATTCCCCGACAACAATCGACTTCAACCCTACTGCCCCACGCGCTCTCGAATCAAACCCAGAAACACACGCCCTACCACTCACTCCAACAGCTATCCGCCGCCTTCAGCCAGCAAGCACTGCTGTCTACCAACCACCTGGAGGCCCGAACCAAGTGCTGGGTCGGAGCGACAGCGCGCACTTGCACGTTTGAACGAGGCGGACTGGAGGACAAGCCGATCCGACAGGACCGTAGCCCAGTAAAGGAGGAGGTCGTCGTGAGCGTGGGTGTATTTGAAACGCGTTGGAGCTGTGTGGTGGTAGTGGTAGGCAGTGTGGATGGGATGTAAGGTGAGTGCGGGAAGGTGGTGGATGTGTTGTGGTTTGTTGGTCGTCCAGCCCCTATAGCTCAGTGGTAGAGCACTCGCTTCGTAAGCGAAAGGTCGGTGGTTCGATCCCGCCTGGGGGCTCTCTTTTGCCTTTTCGCTCACCTTTTGCTTGCCTTTGTGCTCGCCTTTTTGCAGTCGTACCAACGGCTTTGCAATCGTACCAAACCGCCGTTCCTTTGCCTTCCTTGGCGCGTACTCGCACGACACCAGAAGCAGCGTCGCTGCCAGCACTTGTCGCTGCCAGCACTTGTCGCTGCCAGCACTTGTCGCTACCGAGCCTTGATGTCGCTCCGTGCTGTCGTTTTCGAACTCTCTTCCGGACACACCGCCGGCTATGCCATGTACTAATCTTCCTGTCCCCTTTGCACGACCGGCCCGCACCTCCAGCTTGCAGCACCAACCCGCAGCACCAGCTCGCATCATTAGCTTCGCGACACAAATGGTAGCTCTTGTCGTATGCTTTACCGCTCGCCAGCGTCCTCACGCTCATTCATGCAGCAGTCTCTTAGTCCAGGCAGCACATCCTGTCTGTCGATAGATGCAAAACAAGCGAGCATAAAAACCTGCGACAATTGGCGTGCACTACAGTAGCTGACATACGCCACATACTAGATACTAGATTCTAGCCTTTATATTGAACGGAAGTATGTCTCTTCTTGTGACCACATCGTGCTGTCATTGCTTATTACCACAACCTCGATGGACGCATGTTTCGACCGCGAGCTCTGAGGTTTCCTGAAGCACAGATAGCTCTCGATGATAACTCTCGACGAGACAGAAGTGGAAGGCAAGCTTGTCTTGATCGTGCGGAAACCCCACTCCAGGTGGCCCCAGCTGAGTGGCTGCTGGCGTTTGCATCTGTAGCAAGGATAGCTCGAAGGTCATCGCTCATGGAGTAGGCAGTGATCGGTAAGCGGACGGTGTCCAGCAAGTCGAGCGCCAGATGTATTGCACCTCAATCCGTGCGGGTTGCGCAGGTTGTTTGTAAGCGATACACGACGGCGGGCCATGCGTCATGGTATGTTATATGCGCGCGACTTTGCACCTCTGGGCAAGATGCTGAGATCAGGCGTTAGAATGACAACTCACACATATTTGCGATGCCATCGAGTTGCCGGCGATGTCGTGTGCTCAACAAGGATTGTCGATACGCAACAAAAGCTCGTTGAACGTTGAACAATGGTCTGAATGGAGAGGTTTCAGCCTAACGAGCGGCGGCCATTTCGAAGAGGCTCAAAATGCGATCCTCGTCGCCAAGATCCGCCGCTGATATGCGCCGTCGCCGAGATGTGTTTGCGTAACGAGCGGGTTGCTGGGGTAAGTGGGATGCCGGTCAGTGCGTTCGCAGTGTGTTGGGAGGTTGTTGTGGTTCGACATGTGGTTTCGGAGGGTCGGTGTCGTTGTGTATTGAAACGGCATGTGGTTTGTGGGTAGGCGGGGTTGTGTTGGTGTCGGTATGTTGTTTGTGTTGCGTTGGGGTTTGGGTACTGTGCGGAGGGTGGTTGTGGTGTTTTTGTTGAAAGTGCGATGACAGCTTGGCCGAGTGGTTAAGGCGTTAGCCTGCTAAGTTAATGGGGCAACCCGCGTGAGTTCGAATCTCACAGCTGTCGTTTTTCGCTTTTCGCTTTTCGCTTTTGGTCTGCCTTCGACCAGCTATCACGGGCTTCCATGATAGGCGACTTCCCTCGACTGGGCAGCGCGACACCGCCGGGCGATGTCGCCGACGGAGAAAAGCGTGGAGATCCTCGTCTTTTGGCTGGAATGGTTTTGGATGAGAGGGCCAAGTGGAGCACTTATAGGAGCGCGCGGATGGCTGCAGGTAGGAACCACTTCGGTGGTCATCCGTAAAATTGGAACGATACAGAGAAGATTAGCATGGCCCCTGCGCAAGGATGACACGCATAAATCGAGAAGTATCGCACTTTTTTCCTTTTGGGTTGGCCGGTACCACACACTACACTAGCCTGTTGCTGTTGCTGTTGCTGTTCTGACCACCCCATAACAGAAAGCGGAAACCGATCAGACGGAGACAAACAAGGGTAGTAACGCAAGTTCGACCTGCTACCCTGCCTGCAGGACCCAGTGGCATGATGTCGGCACGGCGAACACCCGCAGCCGAGAAAGCAACGCACCGTTATTTGATAACGCGTCGGTTTGTCGGGCGGGCCGGCAGCACCAGCCGACTCAACGAGCAGACTGACCACATACACACAGGATCGCCCGAGGAGATAGACGGTCAAAGACAAAAATATATTCGCTTGGGAAGGTGATAGCAAAGAGCAAAGACTGAGGGAAGAGGGGATCGAACCCCCGACCGCTGGGACTGGAATCCAGCGCTCTACCACTGAGCTATTCCCCCGACAACAATCGACTTCAACCCTACTGCCCCACGCGCTCTCGAATCAAACCCAGAAACACACGCCCTACCACTCACTCCAACAGCTATCCGCCGCCTTCAGCCAGCAAGCACTGCTGTCTACCAACCACCTGGAGGCCCGAACCAAGTGCTGGGTCGGAGCGACAGCGCGCACTTGCACGTTTGAACGAGGCGGACTGGAGGACAAGCCGATCCGACAGGACCGTAGCCCAGTAAAGGAGGAGGTCGTCGTGAGCGTGGGTGTATTTGAAACGCGTTGGAGCTGTGTGGTGGTAGTGGTAGGCGTGTGGATGGGATGTAAGGTGAGTGCGGGAAGGTGGTGGATGTGTTGTGGTTTGTTGGTCGTCCAGCCCCTATAGCTCAGTGGTAGAGCACTCGCTTCGTAAGCGAAAGGTCGGTGGTTCGATCCCGCCTGGGGGCTCTCTTTTGCCTTTTCGCTCACCTTTGCTTGCCTTTGTGCTCGCCTTTTTGCAGTCGTACCAACGGCTTTGCGATCGTACCAAACCGCCGTTCCTTTGCCTTCCTTGGCGCGTACTCGCACGACACCAGAAGCAGCGTCGCTGCCAGCACTTGTCGCTGCCAGCACTTGTCGCTGCCAGCACTTGTCGCTACCGAGCCTTGATGTCGCTCCGTGCTGTCGTTTTCGAACTCTCTTCCGGACACACCGCCGGCTATGCCATGTACTAATCTTCCTGTCCCCTTTGCACGACCGGCCCGCACCTCCAGCTTGCAGCACCAACCCGCAGCACCAGCTCGCATCATTAGCTTCGCGACACAAATGGTAGCTCTTGTCGTATGCTTTACCGCTCGCCAGCGTCCTCACGCTCATTCATGCAGCAGTCTCTTAGTCCAGGCAGCACATCCTGTCTGTCGATAGATGCAAAACAAGCGAGCATAAAAACCTGCGACAATTGGCGTGCACTACAGTAGCTGACATACGCCACATACTAGATACTAGATTCTAGCCTTTATATTGAACGGAAGTATGTCTCTTCTTGTGACCACATCGTGCTGTCATTGCTTATTACCACAACCTCGATGGACGCATGTTTCGACCGCGAGCTCTGAGGTTTCCCGAAGCACAGATAGCTCTCGATGATAACTCTCGACGAGACAGAAGTGGAAGGCAAGCTTGTCTTGATCGTGCGGAAACCCCACTCCAGGTGGCCCCAGCTGAGTGGCTGTTGGCGTTTGCATCTGTAGCAAGGATAGCTCGAAGGTCATCGCTCATGGAGTAGGCAGTGATCGGTAAGCGGACGGTGTCCAGCAAGTCGAGCGCCAGATGTATTGCACCTCAATCCGTGCGGGTTGCGCAGGTTGTTTGTAAGCGATACACGACGGCGGGCCATGCGTCATGGTATGTTATATGCGCGCGACTTTGCACCTCTGGGCAAGATGCTGAGATCAGGCGTTAGAATGACAACTCACACATATTTGCGATGCCATCGAGTTGCCGGCGATGTCGTGTGCTCAACAAGGATTGTCGATACGCAACAAAAGCTCGTTGAACGTTGAACAATGGTCTGAATGGAGAGGTTTCAGCCTAACGAGCGGCGGCCATTTCGAAGAGGCTCAAAATGCGATCCTCGTCGCCAAGATCCGCCGCTGATATGCGCCGTCGCCGAGATGTGTTTGCGTAACGAGCGGGTTGCTGGGGTAAGTGGGATGCCGGTCAGTGCGTTCGCAGTGTGTTGGGAGGTTGTTGTGGTTCGACATGTGGTTTCGGAGGGTCGGTGTCGTTGTGTATTGAAACGGCATGTGGTTTGTGGGTAGGCGGGGTTGTGTTGGTGTCGGTATGTTGTTTGTGTTGCGTTGGGGTTTGGGTACTGTGCGGAGGGTGGTTGTGGTGTTTTTGTTGAAAGTGCGATGACAGCTTGGCCGAGTGGTTAAGGCGTTAGCCTGCTAAGTTAATGGGGCAACCCGCGTGAGTTCGAATCTCACAGCTGTCGTTTTTCGCTTTTCGCTTTTCGCTTTTGGTCTGCCTTCGACCAGCTATCACGGGCTTCCATGATAGGCGACTTCCCTCGACTGGGCAGCGCGACACCGCCGGGCGATGTCGCCGACGGAGAAAAGCGTGGAGATCCTCGTCTTTTGGCTGGAATGGTTTTGGATGAGAGGGCCAAGTGGAGCACTTATAGGAGCGCGCGGATGGCTGCAGGTAGGAACCACTTCGGTGGTCATCCGTAAAAATTGGAACGATACAGAGAAGATTAGCATGGCCCCTGCGCAAGGATGACACGCATAAATCGAGAAGTATCGCACTTTTTTCCTTTTGGGTTGGCCGGTACCACACACTACACTAGCCTGTTGCTGTTGCTGTTGCTGTTCTGACCACCCCATAACAGAAAGCGGAAACCGATCAGACGGAGACAAACAAGGGTAGTAACGCAAGTTCGACCTGCTACCCTGCCTGCAGGACCCAGTGGCATGATGTCGGCACGGCGAACACCCGCAGCCGAGAAAGCAACGCACCGTTATTTGATAACGCGTCGGTTTGTCGGGCGGGCCGGCAGCACCAGCCGACTCAACGAGCAGACTGACCACATACACACAGGATCGCCCGAGGAGATAGACGGTCAAAGACAAAAATATATTCGCTTGGGAAGGTGATAGCAAAAGAGCAAAGACTGAGGGAAGAGGGGATCGAACCCCCGACCGCTGGGACTGGAATCCAGCGCTCTACCACTGAGCTATTCCCCCGACAACAATCGACTTCAACCCTACTGCCCCACGCGCTCTCGAATCAAACCCAGAAACACACGCCCTACCACTCACTCCAACAGCTATCCGCCGCCTTCAGCCAGCAAGCACTGCTGTCTACCAACCACCTGGAGGCCCGAACCAAGTGCTGGGTCGGAGCGACAGCGCGCACTTGCACGTTTGAACGAGGCGGACTGGAGGACAAGCCGATCCGACAGGACCGTAGCCCAGTAAAGGAGGAGGTCGTCGTGAGCGTGGGTGTATTTGAAACGCGTTGGAGCTGTGTGGTGGTAGTGGTAGGCAGTGTGGATGGGATGTAAGGTGAGTGCGGGAAGGTGGTGGATGTGTTGTGGTTTGTTGGTCGTCCAGCCCCTATAGCTCAGTGGTAGAGCACTCGCTTCGTAAGCGAAAGGTCGGTGGTTCGATCCCGCCTGGGGGCTCTCTTTTGCCTTTTCGCTCACCTTTTGCTTGCCTTTGTGCTCGCCTTTTTGCAGTCGTACCAACGGCTTTGCAATCGTACCAAACCGCCGTTCCTTTGCCTTCCTTGGCGCGTACTCGCACGACACCAGAAGCAGCGTCGCTGCCAGCACTTGTCGCTGCCAGCACTTGTCGCTACCGAGCCTTGATGTCGCTCCGTGCTGTCGTTTTCGAACTCTCTTCCGGACACACCGCCGGCTATGCCATGTACTAATCTTCCTGTCCCCTTTGCACGACCGGCCCGCACCTCCAGCTTGCAGCACCAACCCGCAGCACCAGCTCGCATCATTAGCTTCGCGACACAAATGGTAGCTCTTGTCGTATGCTTTACCGCTCGCCAGCGTCCTCACGCTCATTCATGCAGCAGTCTCTTAGTCCAGGCAGCACATCCTGTCTGTCGATAGATGCAAAACAAGCGAGCATAAAAACCTGCGACAATTGGCGTGCACTACAGTAGCTGACATACGCCACATACTAGATACTAGATTCTAGCCTTTATATTGAACGGAAGTATGTCTCTTCTTGTGACCACATCGTGCTGTCATTGCTTATTACCACAACCTCGATGGACGCATGTTTCGACCGCGAGCTCTGAGGTTTCCCGAAGCACAGATAGCTCTCGATGATAACTCTCGACGAGACAGAAGTGGAAGGCAAGCTTGTCTTGATCGTGCGGAAACCCCACTCCAGGTGGCCCCAGCTGAGTGGCTGTTGGCGTTTGCATCTGTAGCAAGGATAGCTCGAAGGTCATCGCTCATGGAGTAGGCAGTGATCGGTAAGCGGACGGTGTCGTACAGCAGCAGCAGGAACTTGGGGGCTTCTGGTTTCGAGCGCTTGCCTCCTTCCTTGATCGTGCACTACTATTGTCAGAGCGCTCAGACTAACAAACACAGTGTTTTTGTCTATAGTCATGGACCCTGAAAAGTAGGCTTGAGGAGCTGCTTTAGCCGAAGTTGCTCTGCGTCTGGGTTCTCGTTTCGAGAGAGGGTATGTCTGGCTTGAACTGCGCGCTGAAGAATTTGTCGCCATTGAGCGCACCGCAAACATCCGCCTACGATAATGTCGACGAGGATTAGCTGACGGGCTCACATACGTTCTCCAGGAGAATTGCTATCGCAGAGCAACTTCGGCTAAAGCAGCTCCTCAAGCCTACTTTTCAGGGTCCATGACTATAGACAAAAACACTGTGTTTGTTAGTCTGAGCGCTCTGACAATAGTAGTGCACGACCACTCCAATCCAAAGGCAAGTCAATGCGCTGTGCTGAAAGTTTTTCGTTGATGTGGTATCAAGCAAAAGGAAGTCATTTGGCGTCCGTGGAGCAAAACACCAAGCTCAATGCAAACGTCGACCACGCCCAAGTGCTTCTGAGGTCTGTCTATGCGTGCCCAGAGCTGCGGACAATAATCGCCAGAGCTCTTCTCCCAGAAGACTCAATGGTTATCAGTGAGGACCAGCTAGATTGCTTTCGCGGCAAGATGGGGACTTTTGCCACGTCATCATATTGGTTAACCAGCATAGACACGCATCGGTTGTAACGGATGAGTGGACGAACACCAATATCTCCAGTACTATCAATTTTGTGGTGGTCGCCCCGGTGATACCTTCTGTAATTTTCTCGTCGTGGTCAACATGACCAAAACTGGACATAGCAACGTACCTTACCGGGGACATTGAGAACGTTATCTTAAAAATTGAACGTGACACAAGTTGTCGCTATTGTAACTGACAATGTTAAAATCACGAAGAGCGCAATGGACAGCATCCAATCATGACGCCATGATGTGGTGAGTGGAGGATGCTCAGCTCATGTACACAATCTACTCATGCACGGTGTGTGCCATTAAAGCGATCCATTCGAGGGCGGTTGCTCTCACTCGCTTCGTCTGAGATCACTTGATTGACGTTGCTTGACGAATTCAAGCGGCTACATAAAGGAGTGCGTGATATTGGGAGGGCTCAAAATCTTGCGCTTCCAGTACCAACACGCTGGTACTCCGTGTACAGCTGCATGCGTAAACCAGGAGCTCCTTGAAAGAATATTGTTGTCAGCCCTGACTACGAGCAATTTCGAGATCGGTATCGTGGAACTGCGCCGTGTCGGAGACGACTTCTCTACATTACGAGCTGATTCGCGGTAGTGGTCTTGGGGTAACTGTTGGTTGACGGCTTCATTCTATTATCGAAGCACTGCAAACGCTAGAAGCAGACAATATGTTCGTGTCAGCGGTCTATAGCGGTTCAGGTGGATGCGATATTACTGAAAAGACTGGAATTTTACGGAAATCCTCCCTAACTTGCTGATCGATTTCGACAGGTCTTATTTATTCATCCGAGATCGTTCTTTTTCTACCCATGGGACGCTGACCCCATGCAAAACATAGCGTACATGAATCCAGCCAATCGGCGTGCGTGAATCTGAAAAACGAGTTTTGATTGGTCGAGACGGACGGGACGCTAGCCCATCCGTCTTTTCTGCCGCGTCATTCTGCGAGCGCTCTGCGCGCGTTCTATTTAAATTCGATTTTTCGCTTTCAATAAATTTGAATCATTGAGCAGACACAAAAAGAGAAGGAAAAAATAAAGAAAGTCGACACTAGCAGTGCTAGCAGCAGAGGGCGAGCTTCACTCGCTAAGATTTCGAGCGAAACTCCCACGCGCACCGAAGCGGCCAGTGCCTTCGAGGCTTTCCTGAACTCGCACGCACGTCGATAGATACTCTGCCGCTTGTTGATCGAAGATTGCGCGTCTGGTCTGCTTCTTTTTTCCTCCCTGATTCATTTCCACAAACGCGCAGATGGTGGCGGCGATGGACTTGACGCCTCGTATGGACACGAGGCAGCGACTGGAGGAACAAGCTCCTGGCACTGTGAAGAGCGACGCAGCCAGCTGGAACCTGGCCACGATCAAGGAAGGAGGCAAGCGCTCGAAGCCCGAAGCCCCCAAGTTCCTGCTGCTGCTGTACGAGATCTTGAAGGTGGAGGACTCGAGCATTATTCGGTGGTCGGAGGACGGACTGGCGGTGCAGATCCTGGACCCCATGGTGGTCACGGAGAAGATCCTGCCCAAGTACTTTAACCACACCAACTTCCACAGTTTCCAGCGGCAACTCAACTACTTTGGCTTCCGAAAGTGGACCAAGTCCAAGACGGACATCTGCACCTTTAGCCACCATTACTTCCGCCAGGACCAACCGGAGCTACTGCAAGTCATCAAGAGGAAGAAAGCTCCACGACGAAACGGTCCAAACGCTGCCAACAGCAAGTCCACGCCCAAGTCAGCCGCTGTGAACCAAGCGCCGAAGAAACTGCAGTCGCTGTCGCCCTGTGGCAAAGAAAACTCCCCACAGACAGCAGCTCGGAAGGCTTTTCCACTCAGAGCACGGCGATGCACATTCAGATGGGCACGTCGACCGTCCCCATTCAACCTGCTGTCAATGGGATGGCACTCGGCGCCATTACGACACCTCACGGAGCCTCCTCAAGCGGTGCGTTGGGCTTTTCATCACAGGATGGACTGACACGCCAGTTTCTGCCAGGGTCAGCGCTGTTGAACAACGTCATCTCGCCTGTCGCCGCTACTGAATGCAAGAAGAAAGCCAAGAAAATGGACAAGAAGGAGTACTTGGCAAGCGCTGCGCTGCATGCACCAATCACGACTCCTACCGATGCGTCCAATTCCCTTATTAACTCAACGAGTGGGCCATCGGCAAACGCCTCGGGATTCGTGCAGTCATCCTCAGCGACAAATGGCATTAGCAACTGCGTTAGCTCGAACGCATCTACCTCCCAGGCGAATGTCTACAATGCTGCATCATTGCCTACGCTGGATATTGTTCGCAACCGTATAATCCGCCGGCAGCAGGCAGGTGGAGCGGAACAGCAGCAAGCGATTCAGAAGCAGAGTGACTACAACAATTTCCCTGGCTTCGCGGGGCCAAATGGACCCCAAGGCATCAATGTCCCAATACTCGAAAACCGCCCTGAGTCGCTGATGCAGACTGTTCCTATGGTGCCAATTCCCCGACCCGATTTAAATCCAGGCCAGAGCCCTGTGTTTCCGACCTCATTTAGCGACCCAGTGAACATCCTCCTGCGCATTAAAAAGTCACGAACATCGTCAGGCGAAGGGACGGATGTAGGCAATGGGCAGGCCAATGATCAGAACGAGAATTTGGCTTCATTGCATAACATTTTGCTGTCGAACAGCCTGTACACACATCGCCTGGAGGCCCAACTGAAGTTCATCGGTGAGGAAAACGAAGTGCTGAAGCAAATGCTTGAGGCAAAGCAGCGCGAGGTGGATACTCTACAGACCGAGCGCAAGGTGATACAGCACGAGAATGCTGTCTTGCTTGAAGACAAGAACAAATTGTTCGAGATCAATCGCGACCTGTTGGGCAAATTGTTTCCCCAATGACTTGCAAGCCAGACCGAGGAAGCCATGCTACCGGCAGCCTGGCGCCCACTGGGATCCCGTTTACTCATCGAACAAGAAACGAAGACCGCCAATGTGAGCAAGCGAGTAGAACTGGCTTATGGCGAGTGCCGAACACTTGAGCGCTGGCCACCATTCAGCTGGTGATATATATGTAAAAGCGAAGCCTCGAAAATGGGATCGGTTCAACTAAAGGATACAACGAAGATGCACAAGATAGCGATCACATAATCGACGGACATCCATGTACAAAAATTACAAACAAGATGAGAATGTGCAAAATGAAATCAAGCAAACCATGTACACACTGAGGATGCGTGTCGTTATATGAAGCCAGGAGTGCTCAATTTCATATCGTCACTTGTTCTATACTACGGCAAAGATTTGCAATTAGTGTTTGCATTGGCCAGGGAAACGCGGGAGTGGAATCACGTCGCGAATGTTGTCCATGCCCGTGGCGAAAAGCACAAGGCGCTCGAAGCCAAGACCCCAACCAGCATGCGGTACCGAGCCAAAGCGGCGTAAGTCCAAGTACCAGTTGAGATCACCACCAGCAGAAGCAATGGTGACATCATCTATCTCTCCTTCTGGGAGCAACCCCAGTCGGCGCATCTTCCTTTCAAGTAGCTCGAAGCGCTCTTCACGTACGCTTCCACCAACCAGTTCTCCAATCTTTGGCACAAGCAAATCCATTCCAGCCACTGTCTCACGGTCCTGCTCGTCCGATGCATTTTTGCGCATGTAAAATGCCTTGATGTCAGCAGGGTAGTCCGTCACGAAGACCGGGCCACCCACGTATTTCTCAGCTAGGAATCGTTCATGCTCTGTTTGTAAATCCATGCCCCACTCAGGCTTCTTCTCAAACTTTACCTTGCCTTTGCCATCCGCAGCTGCTTTTGGAGAACGTCGATGGCTTCTGTGTAAGTCAAGCGAGCAAAGTCTTGGTCTACCACGCGCTGAAGTCGTTCAGCAATGTCCTTGTCGTAATTCTTGTTAAAAAATGCAATGTCTTCGGCGCACTTATCCAGAGCGTGTCCCACTGAACGCTGGATCGCACCCTGTGCTGAGGTAATGCACTCTTCAAGCCCAGCGAAGGCCATCTCGGGCTCTACCATCCAGAATTCTGCTAGGTGACGAGTAGTGTTACTGTTCTCGGCACGGAAAGTCGGCCCGAAAGTGTATACCTTGCTCAACGCACACGCGTACATCTCGCCATGCAGCTGGCCAGAGACCGTCAGGTACGTCGGCGTACCGAAGAACTCTTCATCCTTCCCATCTATTCACAACATATCCCACAAAAATGACAACCATTAGAAAAAAACACCAACTTTATCAACATCGACTACACTCACCGATCTTGGCAAGTCGGAACATTTCGCCTGCCCCTCGCAGTCGTTCGAGGTCAGGATAGGGCTGTGCAGGTGCAGAAAGTCGTTCTCCTGGAAGTACGAGTGCAGTCCTTGGCTATTGCAAGTACCAGCCAAAACATTCATCAGCAAAATACATCAAGCATATCGGCGTAACTCTATCAGCCGACTCACCCAAGAGCATTGCGCACTCTTGTCACAGCGCCGAACGTGTTCGTACGTGCACGCAAGTGCAGATTTTCGCGCAGGAACTCGAGTGAGTGATACTTCTTCTGCAGCGGATACACTTTTACGTCGCACTTGCCAAGCACTTCCAGTGTGCTCGGGTGCAGCTCCAGTCGCTTGTGTTTGCCAGGGACGTCACGTAGCTCTCCCTCTGCGAAGACACTGGCGCCCACTGCAATATCGCTCAGCTTGGCTGCTAGAGTCCCCGTCCCACCATCGCCCTCGTCCGTCGGCAGAGTGATCTGCAGCTCCGCCAGGCATGAGCCGTCGTTGACGTTCACAAAAGCCACCGATTTGTGTTTGCGCACAGATTTGACCCATCCGCCGACGGCCACACGCGCCCCGCTGTCCAGTTGCCGCGCTTCTCGGATGGTCGACCGCTTGGACAGATCTAAGGTGGAGGCAGCACGCTGCGACTGCTGCGCTGACGCTGCCCAGCCGCTGCGGCACGACGCACGAGCGACGCCCAAGCTCCGTCTCCCAAGCATTGATGACCACTTGTGGGCAACTGATCGACATGGACCTACCCATGTCATCAAACCTACCAATGGCATTAACCTACCCACGCCATTAACTAGAAACCTACTTCATATCATTAACGTCTAGCGGCGTTAATGATATGAAGTAGGTTTCTAGACGGTAATGCCATTAGGTAGGTTTAATGACTTGGAAAGGTCTGATATTAAAATGGGTATATTTTATTTACCGATTTTGGGTTTGGGTGCTGCAGCAGTCGGCATGGCCATGGCTGCTGCCTACGGACTGCGTGCGCTAGCGACCGTCGTGTTCGACATCGACGCTGGCCAGAAGCTGGACGCGCTGCACCCGTCGACCTGCGGGCTCTCGGACGCAGCCAAGACGAGTCTGGCGCACTTGGCGCTGCCCCACTGCAACAATCAGGACGAAGGAGACACGCAGTTTATTGTGCGCTTCCGAGACGGACCTGACGAGTCAGTAGCACGCCATTTGTAGCTCAAGTTTTGGTCTATTGCTGCTGACTGACGCGTTGCTGCAACAGCGCCAAGCTCCTCTTCGGATTCGTGCTGTTCCGGCAGCAGAAGGACGAGACGCGCACTCGCGGCTACTTCCAGAAGGCTCTGGTGCTGGTGAGCACGGAGCCGTACGTCGATCTCTACGATCGCGTGCTCCGAGTGATTGGGCCGCTCTTCTTCAAGGTCGGCCCCAAGGTCTTGGACGCCGTGTACAACAACATCAACTCGTGGTATGTGCACGAGCTGTTCGTCTTTGATTTGCTGAGAAGGTTTTGCTGATTGGTATGATGGTGTATATGTTTAATTCAGGCCTGATGTTGCATTCGATGCGCCGGTTGTTCTACCGCTGGCAGGCACGTACATCTCGTGCATCATCCCCAAGCTACTCGACTATGAGCAAATGGATGCAGACTTTGAGATAACGACGGATTCGCCCGAGTTTTCGCACTTCATTGTTGAAGCAGACGATGATGCTACCGATACACCCAATTTCAACGATGATGAAGAGAGTGGTGGCGAAGGGGATGAAGTGACGGAGGAGTCGGTGTTGGTTAAAGGAGGGAACTTTGTTGTCGCGCATCGGCAACATCCGCCGTCACCTTCATTTGGAGATCTGCTACTTTCCAAACGGACGCATCAAACAACTCCGTTTGAGGTATGTCTTGATTGAATGACGTAGAGTATCTTATGATCTTGCTGACTCATTGATACTTACATGTTGTTATCGACAGAACATTGGGCTGTATTCCACTTTCATAGGTCTTGAAAGCTCGCTGTGGCTGCTGTGGCAGCTCGCAATCACCGGAGAGAGTTTTCTCATTTTATCTCCCCATGCGAGAACTTGTAGTCAGGCCACACTTGCATTTACCAGGTGAGTTCAGTCTCGAGTATATTTGTCTCTCAACTTTCGTGGTCTAACAACCGAATGGGTTTAATTGCGCTCAGCTTAATTGCGCCGCTCCAATTCCAGGGCGACTGCCGACCATACTTCACAGTATATGAAAACGATTTTGATGTGAGATTTGCATCAAGCAAATGTTCATTATCTCGGAGTTTAACGATCCATTTTCGACTTGACAAAACAGGAACTTGCAAGTCGACAAAACAATGGTGTCAGCAACCCGAAGGGTGTAACTGTGATTGGAACCACAAATCCGTTCTTCATGAAAGTACGTGTGTGAATGGCAGTCTAAGTTTGAAAGATGGTCTAACAGATCTCCATCTTTTGGCACAGTCATTGAGTCACTGGCCAAATGCACTGATCTTTCCTTTCTTAGAACCACCGAAAGCCAATGGTACGTACTCGCTACCGAGCACTTCTTGTTATCGATAGTTGAAAGGTGCTAACACTGCGTGCACATGCTACAGGTGTTGAAAACGCCTCTGAATCTGAGGAGACAGGTACTATTGGCCTTCGTATTCAAAAAATGTTGAGCTGGACGACTTTGAAAACAGTCATCGCCCTATGGTAAAAACATGTTCTTACGGTTTGCTTTGACGCTAACATCATTGTTGTTCTCACTCGATGTTTGTGTGTGCATATATTGATGGCAACAGCTTTTACGGCGATGTCCTCGCTACATGGTTCCCGATGCCACTGTTCTCCGCCAACTTGTTTCTCCTCCTGAGGTTCGTGTTACTCAAACCACGAGTCACGAAGAAGAGCCCTTTGCCACTATTAACGATGCCGTCCTGCGAAAGGTACGACGCAATTGTTCCTCAAAACTAAGCTCACATGGTTTGATTCCAAGACTTACCTGTGGTACCTGGTGACCACAGCACTTCCGCAAGCTAACGAAGGATTTCTTACATCCATTCGAGCAATATTTTGGCATTTGGAAACCAAGCGGAAGGCGATCGAATTTGTATATGAGCGCTGAGGACTACATGAAGCCATTTAGCCTGCCAGGATTGCTCGCAAGTATCAAACCACGAAAGCTTCCCCTCAGATCAAGCAGTCGAAGTGGAAGGCGCTGTACACAGCTTTCGTTCGATCGCCTCACTTCGAGGCGTGGTTCAATTATCGTCGGCAACGATGTATTCACGACTTTGCAAACACCCTCCGCACTCTTCGAGAGAGTGTTGACGATGAGATTCTGTTGAGTTCCCCGTTCGGAGATAATCTATCTCAAGAACAGTACATGAAGTTGAAGAAAGAGATGGACGTTGCTCTCGCGATCGAGAAAGCTCGTGGTGAAGTGGACAAGCAACAGATCCGTATCATCAAGAAACACCGGAAGGCTGTTAAGGAGAAGCTACGTGCTTTCAAGTAAACTCAATCCAGTACACTCCCATAAAGCGCCAACGGATTCTGCTACGCTTGGACTCCATCCACATTTAATCCCCTTGACTCCGCTGACACAACTTCGCCTACTGGACTGCGTCAGGTTGCTTGGATGGGTGCGCCTTTGGAATGCCGGCACAGCTTCCAGTCCCGCACCGATACGAACGATCGTTGGGTACTTGGTCATATCCACGCCAAAACGGTTGGCGTTGTAGATCTGCGGGACCAGATAGAGATCAGCAAGCGTGACTTCATCTCCGAAGCAGTACGTGCCAGCAGTCTTGACCAACTCCCGCTCCAACGCTTCGAAGCCTCGTTCTATCCAGAACTTCGCCCACTCCGCCTTCTTGGCAGCCCGTTGGTCCTCGGGAAGATCTTCCGTCGCCTGTACAAAAGCACAATCACCAGTTAAACATCTAAAGCTTAAGTGCTCCAAACTCAACGTTTTGCTTGTACCTTGACCATCACTGCCAGATTTTGGATAGGCTGAATGTCGCTGCCAATGATCGCGCACAAGTTGCGGATCTGGGCTCGCTTGATGCTGTCGTGGGGCAGCAGCGGCTTGTCCGGGTGCGTCTCCTCCAGAAACTCGAGGATGGCGCTGGACTGAGGAATTGCTTGGCCATCGACCACAAGAGTGGGGACGCGCTGCAGCAAACAAACCAAGGTCAAACTAATGGTTTATGATCGTGCATCGCAATACAATTCGGTGTTACCTGATTGGGGTTTAGTTCCGTGTAGGCGTCTTTGAAGTGCTCGCCCCCATCCGCAACGAGGTGCACGGCGCGATACGCGTAGGCGATCCCTTTCCACTCCAGGGCGATACGCACGCGCCACGAGCAGCTACTGCGCCAGTACGAGTACAGCACGTGGGTCTCCGCCATCTTCACTTATGGGGGTAACTTGAACTTGTCCCTCGCCGCGTCTCATTAGGGTTTGCGTCTCAACACCGGAAAGTAGGGTTTGGATTGTGTAGTCATTAGGGTTTACACCACGTCTCACGTAAGTAAACACGGCAAACTTGGCACTCAAATCGGAAGAGGACGTCGTTAACTCGAATCGAGCGACTGATGCCGTCCTCGTCTCCTCCGGACCGCGCCGCTTCCCCCTGCCCAACGATAGCGCCATCATCGACGTCGCAAGCCACGGCCCTGCCATTCTCGAGACCCGCGGGCGTCGGGCGTTGACTCTGGAGGGCGCCGACGCCCAAGGAAGATTCCACGACGATGACACTTCGACGTCACGCAGCGATGAGGACGATCTGGAGGACGACAATCTGTCCACAGAGACAGAAGAGCACGCGTATCGACGTGGACGGCAAGCGATCCCCATGGAATCGCCGGGCGATGAGATGCGCAGCGACCTGCTCATCGACGACTACGACGACGATGACGACGTCTCGTCACGCGCTGCTGGCCTTGGCGTGCAGAGACTGCGGAGACTGAGAGGCCGCAGAGGCTTTTTCCATTCGGACGGAGACGCGCGCAGCTTCCGCTATCGCTCGAGTGGAGGGATCCTGCAGAGAATCACTCTCAGAAGACGCAAAGAAGGAGAGCACGACGTGTTCTGGACGGCCATTCTGGTGCTCACATGGCTGTCCTTTGCACTCATGGGTGTCATCACCATTTATTTATCGCAGACAGACTTCTTTGCGTCGCATCAGAATGATTTGTTTGGGACAACAGTGGACAACCGCTTTACAGTCGTCGCGGAAGACGACGCCCAGATCTTCCTCAAGAGCGGTAGGAGATTGTAGACATTTGGTGCTTTGCGTGGAATTGGTGCTAATTATTTGCGACTATTTTATTGTTTAGGATACTCGACTTCGGTCTACAAAGAAGCTATGATAGCATTTGACGCAGGCGAGCTGCAGATCGGACGGCGTGGCTTAGTGTCAGAAGAGACCCAGGACTTCTACGGCGTGTCGTTTTTCCCCAACGGCACAGCGTCTTTTACCAACAGGGTTGACTGTACGTCTGTCTTAGTCATGCCTCCTGTTTAATGATTAATTTCTAACTTTCGTTTCGTGAATTTATTATTGCACGAATAGCTCCTATGATCGAGGCTGACTATTTGCATGCCAAAAAGGCGGTCATATTTGACGACGGAACAGTGATGACGACAGCGGCCAACAGTTCCGGCGGCGTGAAGGAACTTGGTGACTTGAATCTGGTCTCGCAATCCGGAGCTGTTGTTACGAGCGCCGGAGGGAAATCACTGCTCTTTGTGGATCCAGAAGGGACTGTGACGGTGGCCGACACGGAATCCGATGATCCTACGTTTAGCGGCATCATTCTGGATGGTACCCGCGGGAGTATAAGGATTGGTGGTGGTCTGACTTTGAAACACACCGCAAACTCGTCCAGTTTGACTACTTCCCAACCACTTCGACTACAAACTAGCTCTGTACTCATAGGTTCTCCTAAGAGTGGCAATGTGCGGCTTACCGTTGCAGATGTCATTGGCAGTGAAAGTGACGATGGAGAAGCTGTGGAAGGTGAAGACGGTGCTCGAGCATTGGAATCAAAGGACGATGCAGACGAAAACGAAAGTATCACAATGGAGGTGGCTGGTCAGACAACCTCGTCAAAAAAGGAAGGAGGCGACATACGTGTCGTAGGCGGTGACGGACTGGAGATAGGTGGTGATGTTATATTGGCTGGTGGCCGGGCTACTGAATCGGATTCGCTGGAGTACGGGTCTGTTACCATTAACGCTGGGCTGGACCAATCGGCCTCATCGGTCACAGAAATCGGTAGTCATAGTGCGTCTCATGCGGTTAACGTTCACGGATTGGTGAATTTTAACGGCATGGCTGCTCATCACAATAATGCCACACAGGTGAAGGTGGGCGGGGGCCGCTTCAACGTATCATCCCAACGCATCACGCTTGATAATCGTGCTACCAGTTCGTCGCAGCTCCGAATCAATTCGAACGATCTGCGGCTAGGTGCATCGTCGCCATCAATCCAAGTTGGCAAGCTTGATTTGTCCAAGGTAGCAGTTGAGGGTGGAAAAGTCTCTCTTGATGCAACTAAAAGTACTTCCATCGGTAGAAGTTCATCGTCAATTGTCGTGGGCAATCCTAAGTCACCAGGCCAGGTAGCAAAGATCGGAGCATCGGTTATCGAGTTGGATGCTTCGCATTCGGTTTCCATTAACACTCACAACGCCAAAGCCGTGACAACCATTTCTGGTCTCGTGCACTTCAATGGCAGCTCCACGACAAACTCGTTAATGACTATTACCGATACTATGGTAAGAGTAAACCCGCCGAAGTTTCGCGTGGGTTCAAAAGGAAAAACGAGCGTTGCATCAATTGAAGCTATGGAGGTGAGCATTGGTGGGCCAGGTGCCAACGCTACCGTGCTACCACCGAGCGGAAGCACTCTTGACCTATCCAGCGCCAGTATTAGTATCGGCTCTGAAGGTACAGTATGATTTGAGCTCCGTAGCTGTTGTAAGGGGATGGCGTCTCATGTGTGCATTCGTATTGTTGCAGTATCTGCAACCTCCTGATGGGCAAAACACTTGTCTTGGATGCTGTGAATACGCTTGGAATCGGAGAAGAAGTGGAATCGGTATTGATTGGGAGTGAAAGTGTTGGCGAAGTCGATGTGCAGGGTGGTGCAATCTCGCTAACCGGTACGCAACGAGTGCATGCATGCATTTGATGAGTTTGTTTGATTAAGATGTATATACAAAAGCTGATCTGTGCCTGACCTTCCAGGTGCAGCAACAGTCAATGGGGTATCTCTCTTTGTCCAATCGAAAAAGATCAGCATCGGCAGTAATACCACCAGCGATATTACGATTGGGGCATCTTCAGTGAAGACAGCTGCTCTTGAAGCAAAAACCGTGTTGATCGGGCCTCAAGCAGAGACGGTGTCTGTTGGTGTCGGGAGCTCTACTGTTAATATCGGCTCCGATGCAAGTGTGATTAATTTATCTGGAAGTGTGATTATCAATGGGCAAGAGCTAGGGAGCCGTCGTCTTGCTGGGGGATTATATGCCGACAAAGATCAACAACAAGCAATATGGCTTTCTTGACGCTGATCGCATTACTGTACCAGTCGCGCAAATGGAACAGCTCATAGAGTTTCCTCTTCGTTGGGATACTGGATATTCCTCGGCGCCGCAAGTCTTTCAAGTTGAGACGGGTGATCAGCGCGTGCTCTCTGTTGCGTCAGTTGTGGAAGGCGTGGACACTGCAAGACACATTCAAGTCTCGCTCCAAGTATCAAGCGTGCTATTTGCTGTTAAAAGTGACGAGGTCTCAAAGTCGAGCAAAATCCGGTGCCGCATTTACCGCCACACAGTAGAGCCAATCACATCTCCCGATGCGATTGCTCTTGAAGTGAGTGCATCGGTTGAGCACTGTTCTTCCGCGGCATGTAATAACGGAGTTTTTGTTGGCCTTCAAGGACAAAGAATTGTAGCGTATAATCCTGGAGACAGCTTTTCCGCACGGTGTGCAGTAGCTTCATCAGCAGGTGGCGAACTGGTGCTTCAGGGTGTTCAATATTCGTTCGCGACCATGCAACAATAGACAACAAATTTTGCGTACATTCATACTAGAAGCCGCAGTATCTCGCGAGTTTTTTCCTGAATACCCTCGTGCTCAGGAAAGCACGCGAATGCTGCTTCTGCCACCTCTTTTACACCTTCTCTGCGTGCAAAGGCTTTGAGGCGGACAGTACCCGACAGCAAGTTGACCAAGGCCCAGCTCCCGTAAAACTGAACGTTCTCATCGGCTGGGCAGTTGAGCATCGCCGCGATGATAGCGCCAAGTCCACCCCGCATAGCAATACTATCACACAAAAATCTACAGACAGCATCAGGAAAGAGTATCAAGCAACACGGATTGCATTGACACGGATGGCACCTGATCCTGCCAGGGTCAGCAATGCCCAACAGCATCGCTTTTGCACATTACAGTGCTCGGGAAACGTTTGCATAGCCTGCAAAACCGCGTCAATCCCACCAGCGTCCAAAATTCGCTTGCGGTTGGTCTCTGTGTCAGAGCAAGCTAATCGTCAAATGATGAGCGCAATAAATATGTAGATCACATGATGGTCTTACCACAATGGTGGGCCAGATTTGTGAGTAAGACACAGCTTGTCTCCTGCATCTTGCTCTCAGTCTGGAATCGTTTCATTGCTGCTAGAACAGGATCGACACCTCCTTCTGCTACAACGATAAGGCGGTTTCGATCATGGTTAAACACGATCACACTAAGGCATTTGCAACACTCCAGTTGGATCACCAGGTCACTATTGTGTTGATGCATGAGTGCCAACACCGACTTGATAGCCAAACATTCAGGCAAGTCATCTTTCAGACTTTCATCAGCCTTCAGCAGCACAATTAGCTGCTTTAGCGCCCCAAGAAGTTGCTGCAAGTTCGTGTCTTCAACTCGACTATCGCCGTCATTCGCTGATTTCCCTTCTCGCCACTCTTCCCTCAATACGTTGACTAGTTTCATTACCGGAGCATTCCTAGCATTTTTGCGCACTTCGCCGCCACCCATACTACTCGCATCATCCCAACTACGATGTCGACGATGACGCATCTGTTTGCTGTTTATACCGGATCCAGAATGACCGGCACGCTCTTCACATTCTTTGCAGTACCCAGATGAACCAACAAGATATCGTGGAGCATCGCACTGGGGTGTTAAACACTGACGAAGTTTGCGCGCTTTTTCTACAAACAGCACGATGTATTAGTTCCTGCCAAAAGTATATGCATTCTGTCGTAGTTATTACCTTCATCAGCTTGCTTCTTCGCCTGACGGTCTACTTCTTCTTCAAAATCTGTAATTCTGGAGTTTAGCGTCTCGATCTCAGCATTTGCTTGTTGCAGGCGCTCACGTAGACTAGCAATGAAGTCGTTGCGCTCTTCCAATTGGGAATTCAAAGCACATGCCTCGTTTTGTGCATTCTCGTATTGCAGTCGTAGAGTATCGTTCTCAGCACAAAGTGCACAACAGTCCGCCTCTCGCCGAGTAATATTCGTCTGCAGTGATACCTGGTCATTAAGAGTAGTTTGAAGCTGAAGAGAGAGATCTTCGATCTCCTTGTCCTTAAGAGTCAGTACGTATGATAACGACGCGTTCGGAGCCCGCTTGCCAGTAGGACTCTGCTGCAAAACATTAGAGTACTTACACCGCTCCTCTTCCATTTGCAGCAACTGTCGACTGATGGCCTCTGCTTGTCGATCTGCTTTCCGTCGAACACGCTGCTCTTCTTCCCACCGATGTAGTGCTTGTGTCAAGCGACCTTCGAGGTCTTCTAGGGCAGATTTTTCACCCCTAATTTGCTGGCAACCGCTGCATATTCGGCTTCCAATTCTTGATTCTGAGCTGTTAATTTGCGTTTCTCCTCCTTCAGCTTGAGGATTTCGATCAGTAGGCCCTGTTTCTCTTCCGCATCACTGATTCTTGCTGCTTGCAATGCCTCCGCTTTCTGGCGCTCTCCATCTAAAGACGCCTGTAATGATATTATGTATTCCATGTGCTCTTGAGCTTTTAAGCTTTGTTGCTTGGTGTCCTCCTCACTTAGGCGGACTTTCTGCTCTTGTGCTGCGAGTAAGTCCTGGAAGTAGTGTTTCTTCCTAGTCTCTTCTGCTTTTTCCTTTTGAACTTGCTCGAGCTGGAGAACGAGTACTTCAAAGTTCTTCTGTTCCTCAATCAATTCCTTCTCTACAGCACCAAGACGCTTTAAGTCAATGTTTTCACGACGATCCCGCTCTCGTTGTTTCAACTCCACTTGCTCAGCCTCTTTAGAAGCAAAATACCGGTCGGCATACAAAAGCATGGGAACGAAGCTGACGAAAGCCGCAGCTCTTCCCCGCACGTTGTTGCTCGTTGGCAACCAAGATTTCCAATAGGTGTTCGGTAGTAACAAGCGGTGGCTTATTGCGACGATCCCCTACTACGATGCCACCCAGCGGTAACGTCAGCTGTAGTACATCATGGAACACTGAATCGACTTGTTTGGCGCACGATATGCGGTTAAATAACTCGTTTGTGGGTTTCTCTCTAGCACACATTTCCAGGAGCAGAACTCCAAACGCGAAAAGATCTTGCTCTAGCGAGGTAAAGCTCTCAATTTTCGAAATAACACTGGTGAGTTCACAAGGACTACTCGGTTGAGCAGAGCGACAAGAAGTGGCGGAGGGAGATGATGATGACGATGGCGCAGAAGTATGTAACTTCGCATGCGGATCAGCCGCCATTTCGTAGACAGTTTTCATTCCTGTACAAGAAAGCTGGGATGGAGCCTTCCCCGTTCGTAGCATCATTTCCAGCCCAAATCGACGAAGCTTGATTCGGCTGGTTCCATCCAGCATCACCTTCTTGCTCGTCAAGCACACTCCCAGGGGTTGCTGCTTGCGATGCAAAAACAATAGCCCTCGAAGAATTTGGATGGCAACCAACGCAATCTCTCGGCGTGACAATGATATCTGGTCGCGATACAGCACGTCGTATAGACTCAACGGGATGTGTTCCATGGCAATCAAATCGGTTGATGCTGTTGGTACATGTTGAAGATGCTCTAAAGGCGTCACCACTCCAAGAAACTGAACCAGATTCGGGTGAGAATATGGTGCCACGAACTGCTGAAGCGTATCAAGAGCAACTGTCCAAAGCTCTAGCCGAAGTGGAGTGGGGCGACAGGAGTAAAGTACAATGGGTGCTCCACCACAACTTCCTTTGCGCACACTCCAGTGAGGGTCTGTGCGAGCAAGCCTTCTGCATCGTCATCAATAGCCACTTCCGATTGCTCGATTGACAAACCATCCCATGGCGCTAAGTACACCATGCCCGCGAGGTGATGAAGCACGACTTGAACTAACTTACGTTTTTACGTATTTTTAGGCATAGCATTAGCTGACTTCGACAATACGGAGCTTTCACGCTTCTGCAATAACTTGCGGCATCGAATGGAGCTCGCCTCGGCAGCCCGTCGTAACTGAGCTGTCAACGTCGCTACCAATTCATGTGCTTCTTGGTAGTTCGTGATCACACCACTTACTGTCGTCACGCTGGTTTGCAAACTAGCCTCTTCACTCTGCATATTTTCTTCTTCGCTCACAAGTTTGTCCATATAATGAGCTGATCGACGCAAATGCTGAAGCAGCTTGATAGTGTACGTATCCATCTTCTCTTGCAAGCTCTCTCGATCTTCTTCCTGCACAGCCCCCTTAAGCTGCTCCTGAGAATCCTCTCCTGGCCGAGTGATGCGGGTTTCGCCAGCCTCACCCGATACTGGAAGGCAAAAAGTGACCCGGTCTGCCAGTTTGGGCTTTCGTCGGGTCCCTTCGCTTTCTTCTGCGTCCTCATCAAGCTCGTCTGCCCCATCTAACGCCAAAGACCTCCTCGTGCGTTTGCGAGAGCCCTGCTCAAAACGCAGTGGAGCAACATCTTCATTGTGCATCGACCGCTTCGCAGTTTTGAGCGGCGGCAGTACACCAATTGGTGAACTCGTGCTTGACGAACCAGGTGAGCGCGTATTCCTCTTCCGGAACGGGCTGCTCACTAGTGTTTTCATACGTGCTTTTCGCCCGTTAAACTCATCCAGAGCTCTTCGAACGGTGACGACAGGGTCTTTGATCCCGAAAGTCCTCACTCTTTCCACAGGCAATGTACTTAAGTCGCCAATAGTCTTTACTTTGTAGAACGAGAACAATGGTCGAAACGCCATGGGGAAATGCCGATACAGTGATGCAACGCCTTCAGAACACCCGACCAAATCTGAATAAATGCATTGCATAGCACCAAGATTTGTTCGATCCTGCCGCCCAGTTGAGGAACTACTTCGGGTATCGGCAAGCTTAGGCGGAGCGGACATGGAGCCAACAGGTGGTGCCTGCGACTTTACGCTACGGAGTTCAGGAGTCGTTGGTTGATCTGAAGCCATCGACTTGGGCAAGGAAGCTGGCGTTCCGTCTGTACTAATACCCTTTTCATGAGTAACAGGGCCTGGGTTTTGTTGGGTGTTGTGATCCGATGATTATGTCGGTTCAATTGGAGGAGACTGCGCTAGGATCAATACGGTTCGCATTCGTGTTCGAAGCAACTTCTCCACTCAGTAGGCACGGCGATCCTGTGCTCAATGTTTGCGACACACTTTCTCCTACAATTCCTCCATTATTGTAGTCGATGTCGAGGTTGTCACTGATTGAATTTTCGGAGCTAGCAGTAGGTATTGTAAGTACGGCATCCTCGCGAGACTGGTGTATATCCAGCAGCAAAGCAGCGTTCTCCTGGCTTTCTAAGCTGCGCTCAGGCGGATTCTTATAAATTGCACACAGCTTATTCAGTAAGGGCCTTTTGTCTGAGACTCCAGACTCATGCTCGCGTATTGCACGAACTGCGTCTTCCGAAAACCAAATCATTTTTTCCAAGCCCGGCGATAGTTGTCGATTAGTGCCCTTCATACAGGTCATAAATGCTTTTAATACAGCTTCCAAATTGTCAAAATCGTCTTTCGTCCTCTCAGCGTCATTGGCAACATCATCAGTTCGGTCAACATATATAGCGTACTCAAACAACAGATTCATCACAACATACGGCAGCACGTTTGCCTTGGCTGAGAAGTCCACCAATACCTCACTGTTGTCTGCACTATTCCACCTTCCAAGCACCTCTGCACACTGCGTATATGTCATTTTGAGGTACTCCATGCGCTGGGTCAAAGAATCAAACAATTTTCTTTTCGAGTGCAGCGTCACCTCCCTTAATTCACTTGAAGACACGATCCCAGATACTAGTGGAGCCAACAACTCGAGCTGCCACTGCAATCTAGATCTTGCAGATCCGACAGCTAAACAACCTTTTTATCCTCGCGTTGCCCAGGCAGTTTTGCTTCAATATTACTTGTGGTCACATCAGTTGATGCAAGTGATGATGCAAAGAGCCCAAACGAAAAATCAACGGATATTCGCAGGAGGCGAAGCCTAAGTTTTGATGTGCCTTGAGACTTAGTCGTAGCGTTTTTATCCAAGTTGTCAGCGTTAATACGCTCGCAAAGCCCTCGCCAGATAGATATCACCAATTCTTTCGTACGTAACTCGCCGCAGATTCCAGAAAGTTCATTCGATACTGCGACCAAACTTTGAATGATAGAGAATATGTCTGGCAGCAGGAGGGCGATACCAACCAAGTTAGGACCGATGTGATCACAAGCACAGTTTTCAGCATCAGTCGCACACATGGTTTTCAGTTCAGTACTCTTGCATATTACTTTATCCCCACCAGCCCCGCCTCCATCCGCTGAGGAACCACCAACTGTAGTGACACTGCTACTTTCACTTCGACCAAACTGTTGTCCCTCCGTTTATCACCCTCGCACATATTGGTCTTCCATATCTGTTTTGCAAAATCAATAAACTGCTCGGCCTCGAATACTGTAGCTTCACCGTGGCTATGACTGTTTTTACCCAGTCGTACCTTCACCAGTACAAGAATCGGTGCCAGAATCACTTCATGTAACCAACGCATCCATCTCTGCTTATTTTGCTGCGCAACTTTGATAGAATCATCCTGCTTTTCGCAAAACTCATTGAAATCTCGCACCGCCACACTAACAATTTTTCTCCACGACACAAACGCTGCCTCCACGATATTAAGCAGCAACTCTTCCTTCAAACACGCCAACACAGGCCCCATCAGTAAATGCACCACAGGCTTCTTAAAAGCCATTCATCGCTATCACGAAACACGTCGACAAGCCCAGCCCAGGCCTGCATACTCATCAGCCGAACCACCGCATCTTCGTGCCGCATGCATCTCTCCGGTACGTACAGCAATTGATTTAGCATTGCAAAGTTGGCTGACAATCTCGTCTTCAGCAGCACCAATGTCAATTGCCAAAGATGCAGCGCGTCCTTCGGCCGATCCTTATCCATGTATGTCTTCATCACTGGCAGCACGTACTCCACAATACAATCCTGCACCATCTGCAGTGTCCCGTCAGACGACTTTGATAAATGCTGGCTCATTTCTTGTATCACCAGTCGAACTTGTGTACTTGTCGCCGCCTCGCTACTCGCCAGTCGACTGGCAATTGGTCTCAACCAGATAATCAGCACTGCAGCGTTGTACGCCAATTGTTGTGGGTACTCGATCAGCAGTAGATGCAGTCCCTTGAGAGCCTGCACTTCAACTGTCATCAGCGTCAGAGGGAGGCATCAGTACTGACTCGTGCTTTCAACCTCCATAGCTTGGCACCTACTTGCACGGGACTTGAATGGGTTCACCACCGCTTGTACCAGACCTTCCACTGTCCGCGGTAGGAAATGGTGCCTCTCAGCCTCAAAGTTCTGCATCGTGAGGCACCACAAACAGAGTTTATGGTCGCTTGGTCTTGTGTGGAGAACAGTAGACGCACGATCTCCCTAAACAGACGGAGATCTGCTGGTCCGAGAAGACGGAGGCCACGCTGCGGTGGTGCATGAGGTACGAGAGCGACCGCAGCGCCGCGTGCAGCACGTCGCTCGCTGTACAGCGCTGGAGATCGTGGCGGACTTCGCCCAGTAAAGCTGTGACGTGCGATTGGAGGTGCAGAACGGAGGCCTCCGTGTCTTCTAGACACAGCAGCTCGTCAAGAGCCAAGTAGACATCCAGACGCGACTCTCGGCCCCGAGACTGAGGGAATTCGCGCCCCACGAGCGCGTCCAGAGCTTGCGCCATCTGCGTCTCTGCTGGTGTCTCCACCATTCCGCAATGTCGCCAACTGAAAGAAAGTGAAAGTGCAACCTCATGCTATATGTCCAAATAGATTGCCCTATATGGTGCAGTCTTATCACCACACAATAGTAACTTTAATACATTTCAGTACTAAAATCAAACGGGACCGTAGCGATTGGACAGTATCTGAGGCCGCACGGCCTTCAGTACAGTATCACAACGGTCAGGCCAAGCAACAATGAGCGCAGACAAGGGCGGCAAGCCGTGGGACGGAGCGCTGGACGCCGTGAGCAAGCAGCTGGACGACGCGTCCAAGAGCGTGCGCGACGCCGCCAGCGGCCCCGTGAACCAGGCACGCGAGGCGGTGCTGGGGGAAGTGGACCACGCCAAGGAGCTCACGAGCTCGGCTCGTCACGCCATCAGCGAGTCGACGCAGCAGGCGTGGGAGGCCACCAAGACGTTCGTGGCGCCCGTGGTGGAGATCTTTAAGCAGGCGGACGGAGACGAGGGCACTGCGCTGCGCAAGCACTTGGCGGTGGCTCGGGAACAGCTCAACAAGCAGCTCTACGAGACGCAGCTGCAGCTGGAGGAGACCAGGAAGATCGCGGACGACCAGCTGGTGCCTGTGAAGGGCGCGCTGGTGGTCGCTCAGCAGCGTATGTGCAGAGAAATTGGTGTTATTTGTTGTGTGTTGTAGTGTACTGAAGTGTTCATACTGCAGAGCTGGTGAAGGCGAACGAGTTCCGACGTGAGCATCCGGAGGTGGCGGCTGCAGGACTGGCAGTCATTGTGGGCGTGCCGTCCCTGCTCATTCGTGAGTTGATTGGTTGGTGGAGTGATGGTGGAGTGATCAAACTGAGAGATTGATGTGGTGGTGCAGGCGGCAAGTTCTCAGCGCTACGGAACTCGGTGGTTGCAGTTGGTGCTGGTGCTGCGGTGTGCTATGGCTCGGACAAATTGGCCGAGAAGAAGCGGAAGTAGAGTGGGGAAGGGTGTCATTGACATTGTCAAGGGTGGCGGTTGGAAGTGAATTGCATCACTACATATCACACCGACGAATACAACGTGGTTAAAGTCGCAGAAAAAATGATCTCAAGTCGAAGCATGTAAGAAGATCAAGAAGGCCACCTCACTGAAAAGGAATGTTCGTTTCCATTCTTATGCTGTGCACAAATGTAGGTCGAATTAATGCGGGGATGTACGTTGGATTTTTATGTGGGGGCACATTTAATTAGATGCAGACATGATAGTTTTATTCCTGGATCATTTTGCGATGAGTCCCTGTCAGGTGCAAGGGTATTCTTGCGAGCTATCTCGAGCTGGACCTGATGGCCGAGCCATCGACGCGGGATTTTATCTCTCAGTGGCCGTTCGACCAAAGCCAGGAACGTGAGGATGTGCAAGATGGAACGAGAACGCGTTGGCGTAGCGTGAACCAGGTAGCTGAGCGTAAGCGGCAGTGGGAGGGCCACCAGCTAGAGTTTAATTCTGACCCGATGGACTTTGAAGCTCGATCTGCTGCAATTGAAGCGCACTGTTTTCAAACACGGCGAAAGGATACGCCTGAATATAACCCAAAGCTGGTAAACCTCTCCAGGAAGTCACCAAGGATTCGACCTCAGTCAGCATCCTATGTCCGCCGTAGCAACGACATAAACTGCTCAAAGCTTGCACAACCACGGCCTAAATCTGCAAAGACTAGATCGGAGAATGCAAGCAGTACAGGTGGAGCCAAGGATAATGCCGCCTGGAAGTTTCTAGCTCAAAACAAATCGTCAAAATGGAGAGACATGCTTGCTCGCAGTCCAGAGTTTAAGCAGCTCAATTTGCGCATATTGGAGTTAGAAACGTATGAGCTACTGTATAAATCTTGTCACCAGTCACAAATGGCTGCAAAGAAAACCACGCGTCGAAGGCGACAACGACAAGAGATCGGAAGTTCTACTGGTTCGACGTCGAGCGGTAGCCCAACAGTTCCATGCGGAAGCGCTATTCATCTGGCGCGAAGTCGAAAGGAGCGGCAGCAGGAGCACGACAGGCGAATGATGTTAGGTGAAAGCCGAAGATCATCATCTACATCATCAAGAACGGAAGACAAGATCTCTAACGCGGACAAGTTCATTACTCAAGAAAAACCGCAAGCGCAGCACTATCCTTAAAGCTAAATCCCAGAACCAACTGCAGGAGCCTCAAGCATCACGTGTTACCTCTTGGCAAAAGCGGCAAGAGCTAAGTTCACAGCACCAACCGAGCACATATCGATCAGCCAGAGCACCATGGTTACTGTCTTCGCCGAAATTACCTCGAGGTGTGACTTCTAATGGCACCAGCGCAATGCACGCATCACGAGCAGAACACACTGGTTTCGATTTAGAGGAATTCCGAAGCCAAGCGGACAAACATCTGCGGCAAACGAAACAAATAGTGAACAAACTGAGGAAAGCTCACCAACGTGTGCAGGCTACACCAAATCGTCCGTGGAAGACAAAACAAATGTCCAAGCGTTCCACTCAACATGAACAAACTACTCAACGTACCAGCATCAATCCCGCTTCTAGGCATTCCAATAATCGCGAAGTCGATCCGGATATCATAGCTCACCTGGGCAGCGACAATCACGTAGTAGACGAGTTCGATGATCAAAAATCCCCACCACATGAACACTCTCTGGATGAACTATCGCGACTAACAGTGGAACAGGAAGCAAGGACAAACCTGGAACCGGGCATCACACCTATTGTGATCCCGCCGCTTAAACTACCCGTAGGCGGCGTACATGAGTCACAAGCGGCCGGAACATGGGATGAGGACGATCCAGATGAAACATTCTACGAGAGTGCCAAAGCTGGTGCGTTCAGCGAAAATGGCGACCCTCCTCCTCGTGATCTAGACTGGTACTCATCTAAGCTCAGTACGGCTCATGGAGTAGCTATTGCTGATGCAGAGTATTCTACGGAATACACAAGCGAAGATGAACCAATGTCTCAAGTGCTTGAAGATAGCCTATGGGCACAAGGACACACTTCTGGGCACGAATTGTGGAGTGTTAAATCAAGCCCTACAAGTGCGTGGACTGAAGAAAAGAGTGATGCGACAACTGCTTCCAATGAGAACATACTCATAGCAGAGGAGCAGCGTGTTCAACATCATGAACACGACACGCACGTTGCGGAACAGGCTACCAACCAAAAAGGCGAAGCCATCGAAGAACATAACTGTGAAGACGGCCTCATTTTGCGAACAATTGATAATTTACCAGCGTTAAACCCGAAGGGCATACCTATCGATTTGCTGCAGGGTCAAGACACTACCGATGGCGAAGAATTCACCCCAGAGGTGAATACATTAAACAAAGCAGTTAGCGACACGATAGTGCAGTCGAGATCTTCCTCGCATACGTCAAGCTTCTGGGATGAAAAGGAATTATGCGTTGACCAGCGCTTGGACGACAAACTTGCGAGAACGCCCGATTCCAATGAAGATCCTAAATGCCTGTTGTCAGTGACAGATTCTATCGGGCTAAATCCATTCTCACCCAACGAGGATGTCCTTGTGAGTGCCGCAGACAACGCAGTGTTAGAGCAAACTGCCAAGAAAGACGCTAAGAGTGTGTTGAACTCCATGGAGAGTGAGCACTTTTCGAGTACACCTGGATCTCCATGCAACGCTAGTAATTTTGACCTACTGCTTCACCATAACCAAGCTGAAGTTACTAACGCTGGTGGAACAGAGGAAAGTGGACGACATGGTTACGATGATCAAGAAGGTGAAGGTGATAATTCTGTTGACGACGAGGTTAAGATTGCTGATGGCAGTGATAATCAGTCTCCTGAAAGCAAAACTGAAGTTGGGCACAGCCAACAAAGAACAACAGGTATAGATGACCCCGGCATTTTCGGATACGATGCCTCACCGAGAATACATGAGCCCATTGAAGTTACCGAAGCACCCACAAGTTCGTCCTCGCATTTAAATGCTGGCACAGTTTCACAGACTCCGAACAAGGTTGCGGCTGAGAGTACCAATAACTGTTCTAGTCCTTTGGAACTAACCTCAGCGGATTTGGGAGAACAAAACACTTTGGCTTCAATATCGCTGGGCACAGAAGAGCAAACCATTTTGGAGACATCGATGGACCTGGGACAGCAAGATAATGACAACATGCTGTTGGATGCGACCTTAAACAACACTGAAAACGGTGAAGAGCAGTATTTCGACCCAAAATCTTCGATACTGGAGTCTAGCGATGAAAAGAATGCTTCTGCTTCTGGATACGATACTTTGCTATCAGCCATTTCAGGGAACGCAAATGTATCTACGAGGGAGAAGCTTTCACCGAAGTCTAATGGCGAGATTGCTGGCTTGACGATTGGGTCAGCTTCTATAGAGAGCACGCTTATTATCGAAGCACCGCAAGCCATTAGCGATACGTATACGTATGCTACCGTAGTAGCTGCAGTACATCTTGCGGAGGAAACTGGGGGATGTGTGGTTATAACTAGCAACCTCGAAGGTCGAGAAAATTCCAGTGATCCTGCTTGTGGTGACACTGACAGCTCGTGTAAGATAGAATCGGATGCTTCAGCTTTATCATACAGTAAGTTGAATGGCCGAGATAGTATTTCAAGTATTGGCGGTGGGTGTCCAACGGCAGCGAACGCAAATGACGAAGGGGTGCAAGCGATTTAGTGCATGGCACTGTAGAGGTTGTCGATAAAGGCTGTCGGCATTTTCAGCCAGTTGGCCGAGTGGAGGAAAGTGAATGCCTTAGTCTATTTGGCAAGATCATGAACCCCGAAAGCTCATTTTCCGAGGTCTCATGTTACTTAGTTGACGCGCCCTTCGTTCATTCTGCAGCAAATGTACCACCTACCCAGGGCATCAAGAACAAAAAGCAGCATGAAAGCGTTGCTTTGGACGACGAAAAGACAGTCGACAATTCTTCATCTGAATTAATCTTCGACAAATATCATTCTCCGCGACTAAGACCAACTACTGACGATGCTGACATCAAGAATGATGAATCCAGGCACGAGCAAGGTTCCCTGTCGCGACAAACTTCGACTCGTTCATTCTTGATGCACGTTGCTGGGTCAAAAGAAAATAAGAGCACGAACAGTGGATTGGAGCCGACTGTCCATCGTGCGCAGTCGTCGGAAGAGATCGATACGGCGCCAGACGTCACAACTGGTGTAGAATCATTAAGCGCAGAGGTGTCTACCACCGCTGTCATTAATGACGAGCATGAAGTTAAAATGGATAAAGAAGACGGCTTTGGCGAAAAACCTACTGACGATGTTTGTGCTTCCGACAGCGACTGTATTACAGTTGCTAAAGACCCTGCAGAAGACATACCATTTCAGTCTCCCCTGCAGTTGCTGGATGAGCGGATCGACTATGAGCTATCTGTGAAGGTTCTAGCACCTGCCGCTACTTGTGCTTCTACATCTGTAGTAGAGCTTCAGAGCTCGGTTCAAGAGCTACAAAGGTGCGATTCGCCAGTAGAAACACAGCCACACACGCAAGAGGATTCCATTGCTATAGTGCATGATGAAGACGACATCAAGGTTGAGTCAAGTACTGCGATTGAAGGTAAAACTTGGATGCCTTCTACGACGACAGTTGACACAAATGCAGAACTCTTGATAGATCAAGAACCTGGGCGAAGTACGGACCGTGCCACAACGGACAGCGAGCGTGACAATCCACCGGAGCAATTATCGCTCTCACTACAACCTGAATCGACGGCCACCAAGCCCAGTCGTGTCGTGGCCGAAAGTGAAGTTGATGCGAATGAAAATATCGAACAGGAGTCCACCGAACGATTCCACAAAGGGGCTCGCCAAGTTCAAGCCCAGTACCGGTGCTTTATCCAACGCCGTCTACTTTTCGATCAGCTCCGCTTTCTGGTGGCGAAGCATCGACGCCAGTCACGACGGGCCAAATCGCGCCGCAAAACCAAAACGGTGAATGCAGACATAGTGGCACCAGTGGCATGCGAAGCAGAGGAATGTCCAGTAGAAGTTATGACAGCAGAGGCAGATGTGAAGACTATCGATACGAGTGTTGAAGAAGCCGATAAAACCCCGACGGGTCAAGTGATTTCTGAGTGCGATAGCACCATTCCATCCGATCTTCCTGCTATCTATATGGATTCTTCAGCTGAACTACTGTCGCCACCGATGGAAGACACCACTAAATCTTTGGCCAGAAATGACTCGTGCGAATACGCGTTCGACCTTTTCGATAACTCGAGCGGGGCACTCGACGTGGAGGTGCAAGCTCAAAATGATTTCGAAAATGATGACGATGGCGTGACAGTGATTATTGGAACGACGGATGGACAGGTCACCGCTAGGCTTGCCGACCCACACACTTTGGGTACGCGGGCAACAGCACCTCGAGGAAACGAAGATGCTGGTCACGTTCGCCACAGACGTCACGATAGCTTGCAGGTAGAACGAGAGATGGAGCTGGAAGAGTCAATGATCGAGCGGAGCTCAACGAACGAGGTGGAGTCGAGCCTGCAACGAGCGACATCTCGAAGTGTTGACCATGATCGTATCTCTACGTTCGACAAGGAACCGAAGGCAACCGATACAGTCATCATGGACACATCCAAAGTGGGATCGCGGTGGGAGCGATACATGGACAACTCGACCGGCAAGAGCTGGTATTTCAATCCTAGCACTAACGTCTCACAGTGGACGGCCCCAGAAAGTGCCTCCATAATCGACAACGCGAAGGCTCCCAATCCACACGCCACCCCGACAATGCAACAAGAGGCCGCCCCAGACGTTGAGGTAGTCCGGCCCAACGGTAGCGCACCGGAGCCTCTCAGCACCTGGCAAGAGTTTCTGGACGAAGCGAGCGGCCAGCTGTTCTACTACAACGCGAAGACTGGCGAGAGTTCGTGGATGCCGCCATCGAAAGACAGCGATCCCATTGGAGTCGTGGCGTCGCCGGAGTCCGTCTCAACAGCTGCAGTGGCAGCAGGCGCCACCAGCGCGTGGGTCATGTACATTGACCCGGCCACTCAAGCGCCGTACTACGTGAACGTGGAGACGTTGGCCACGAGCTGGGAACCGCCTGCCGACTTTGCTGTCGCCTCGACATTGGCATCAAGCGAGGGCAACGTGACGACCATCGCAGACTAAGATGAGTACGTCATCGCAATGGAAATGGGATAACCAAGCACAGCGGTACATTTACACCGCGTTATTTGAACAGATTGTTTGCCACGGCTTTGGAGTCAAGAGCCGGTTGACGCATCTGGTAATCCTCCTGGTCGCGAATGTGGTGTGCTCATAGCGGAGACCGCCAAATGCCAAGTGTGAACTTTCCTGAAAGGAAGATGGAGCGATGGCCGCCAGAAACAAACAGCCGTAGCGCTGTCGTGCATTCTGGCCGCATTGCGCCTGTGGACAAAGCGCGATGAAGTAATGCACCGCATGCGGCAAAATCGTCTGGGCATACGATCATATTGGTAGGGCACCATGTCGGCAGCACAAAATAATTGTCGTATGCTGGACGGATCCCATGGCCATGGTGGTAGTAACCACAGCGTAGCGAATGACACGCATGCTCAAAATGTGAGCGCCGCATACTTTCGCTGAACTGTGGCTGATCCGCACCCACAAGCTACTGCCTGGAAATGGCTTGCACTTTTGTGTCGCCTTGCAGCAACAGTGTTGCCAAGTCGCGGTGTGAAATGGCAAACATCGGACCTTGCGGCCGATCTCTGCGCTCGATAGTGGCACCAGCCGTCGCTTGTCCATTCGTCCCCAGCCTGCAGCTCCATCCGCCGCCGAATATCGATATGCCCTGCACAGCTCGAGCCGAGCGCGATTTGAAAAGACCTAAAAATTGGGGCTCTGCAAGTTGCCCAGCGCGACTTGCTCGCACCGAGCTCTCTAGAGCGCTCTATAGTGGACCGGCAACATCAGCCTAGCCTTCTTGCATCTCCCGTTGCAAGGAAGGAAAACTCGCCACACAGCGCGTAGCATCACTACTGTAATTGATAGAAAAGCGAAACTATTGCTACGGTTTCCAGAGATAAAGCTCCAGGCGTGACAAACGAAGTTCATGCCTGGAACATTCATCAATTATGGTTTTTGCCCATTTTCGAGCCTGGCAGAGCCGCGCAGTTTGGTCTGCGGTGAAACCATCTGGACGTCGTCTGCCCGTAGAGACTGGGCATCCTTAGCCCGAGTGCGCCGTCTTTCCGGCCTCTCACTCTGGTCTGCAAGCTGATCATTTCCAGAGTCGGTCTTTTGCGCTCGAGTGATTTTGCTTCCGATCGAAGGAAGGACTCCAAAAACTCGAACGCCAATTGATTTCTACCGGTGCATTGCATTGCAGAACACAAACAGATAGGTAGCAGACCAGGAAAGTGTCGACTTTTCCACGAGAAATTTACTTTGTGCCACAGGATGAAGGTCGCGACTGCAGTTGTTGCAGCCGTGACAATGCTCGGCGCAGCGGTGGCCACCGACATCGAGTCGGGCTTCACACAGGACGGAGCCACCACGTACTGCATGGGCGCCAACGCCACGGCGACTCTAAACTTCGACTCGCTAGTCGCCAGTAACGTCGGACGGTGTCCCGTTGGACTCACCATGACACTCACAGGCTCGCAATTCCACGCCAACGACGTCGTCACCGTGAAGTGGAGCGCGAAAACCAACGCCGGACTGAGCAACGCCATCTTCCCGAACGCCATCGACGCCTCCGGTCTCCCGGGGGCGGTCACGGTCTCCAATATGTGGGCGTGCACTGTAGGAACCAACTGCGCCACGAACGTCGCAGGAACCCCCACAGGTGCCGACGGAACCAGCACCGGTGCGTTCAACGCGGACGGAACGAAAACTCTCGAGACCAACACGTTCAATATTGCGGCGCCGGGTGACTACATCGTTGTGGGAATCGTTGCCCTCCCGGGTGACGCATCGCTGTTTATCACATCGGAGGAGTACCTAGTGTTCAAGAAGATCTCGATCGTGTCGGCAGACACGCCGATCTCGTCCACGTCGGGATCGGGGAGCAATGGCTCTAATCAAGGAACGACTGCACCGCCGACTTCGGCACCGCCGTCGGCATCAGCGTCGGATTCGGCATCGGATGCCGGCAACAGTTTGGACGACTCGACAAAGCTAGGCAGCAGCTCAACGGACAGCTCTTCGGACAGTAACTCAGACGGCACGAATGAGTCCAGCTTGCAGGAGAAGTCAGGTACGGCGTCAACCCCGACGGCGTCGGCCGACCAGACTGATCAGACCGACACGGGTTCTTCGGACTCGGCGGAGACAGCATCTACTTCAAATAGCGGTAGTAGTTTCTTCTCTGGAACAGGTGCCATTCTGATTGCAGTGCTGGTGGCATGCTGCATTGTCGGCGTTGTGGGCTTCGCTTTCGTGATGCGTCGCCGTAAGGATCAACGCATGGCTGCTAGCAAGGCGTTTGACTTGACCTCACCTTCGATGGCTAGCGAAATGGACGAGCGGGCTCTCAACGGCGACCCGGGCACTGGCAAGAAGATTGACTTGACGTACGTTGCCAACATTTCGGCTCGCAACAACGACAAGAATGTGCAGCCCAACATGAGCGATGAGTCGTCCGTGGCTATCATGGCCTCGGCGGAGCGTGGATCGGAGCTAAACTCTAGCAACGGTAGCTCTCTGAGCTCGAACCCTGACGTGTATGCCGAAAAGGTGAGCTATGGTGCGGCAGGCGCAGCTGGTCAGAGCGAGGCGAACAGCGAAGATTACCGCATCAGCAACATGTCCGAACTCTCATCCATTGCCAGCGGCAGTCAGAGTGATGCGTCGATGTCGAACTTCGGTGACTCGATTGTATCGGCGCGTCAGAACAAGTACCTGCAGACCGAAGACTGGAAGAACTCAGAGTACTCTCGCGGTTCGTCACACATGGAATCTCGTCTTGACTCCATGGAGCAGGCTGAGCTCAAGGCACGTGGATTTGGTAGCATTGGAGGCTTCAGCACGGTGAGTGGGTACTCGGACGGCGCGTATTCGGAGAACAACACGCGTATCACGGGGTTGAGTGGAGTTGCTTCTAGCCACGGTGGAGGCTTCTCGATGTCGTCTCGTCCAACACAAGAGTCTTACATCGATGACTTCGGGGAGCGTGAGACGCAGGATTCGCGCTTCACTGAAGATTACCGTCCAACGGAGGAATCGCGCCAGACTGAAGACTCGCGTGTGACGGAGGACTCCCGAGCCACTGGCTTTTCCGAGGCTATGAGCGCCTCGCGTCTACAGAGTGAGGTGTCGGTGGACTCGTACTCGTTCCGGCCGTCGCGTTCAAGTGTTGACTCGTACAGCTCTGGGGTATCTGGCTACAGCCGCGACAGCTCGCGCATCAGCGGATTGAGTGTTGACTCGAACCTGGACAGCTCAAAGGGCTCCAATTACTAGAAGCAATAAGTGTGCGGTAGTCGACGTTTTGACGTACCAGTGCTAGGAACGGAAGCAGTATTGAGAAGTCAACGAGTGGGTGAGCAAGTGTCTTGTTGTGCTCTCATTCCTAGCACTCGTTCGAATTGATAATACTACAGTTCTGTAATGTATTCGTTCACATACCATTTCAACAGCTTGGTAGCTCACGTTTCAGCACGTTGGTGAACCATAAGTGCATATTGAGACGACAACGTTAGATCGGAAGGAAGACTGTCTGGCTTGAGCACAACTGGCTTGTTCAATTGAATTTACACCAATGCTATAGAAAAAAACGAAGGAAACAACTTGCTTAGTTTGTTGCCTTACACAAGGTTGTGCTCCTTGGCGAGCTTGGTCAGGTTCTCGATGGTCTCAGGCTCGCACTGCACCAGAGGCGCACGCACGGTGGACGTGCACTTGCCCATAAGCTCCAGCACCTTCTTGATGGGCTGCGGGTTGGCTTCGCTGAACAGCGACTTGACAAGGAAGATCTGTAGACATCGGCAGAGATAATCGTTAGACACCGTTCAAAGCATGAGCAGTCTGTAATACCAACTTCAACGTACGTTCTCCAGAGCGGCCTTGCGAGCAGCAGCGTAGTCGCCCTTCAGCATCGGGTTCGTGACAGCCAGCACCTTCTTGGGGCTGTATCCAACAAGAACAATCCATTAGAATTGCGCAATACATGACCTCCACAATCCCAAATACTCACAGGCGTTGGAAAGCACACTGATGACACCCTTGGCGCCCATAGCCATGAGCGGCAGCGTCAGGTTGTCGTCTCCGGACAGAATGGTGATGTCGCAGAGGGCAGCAATCTCCATGGCCTGGTCCAGCGAGCCGGTGGACTCCTTGATGGCCACAATGTTGGGCAGCTTGTTCAGTTCGGCGATGGTCTGCGGCGTCAGGTTGACGTTGGTCCGGCCAGGGATGTTGTAGACAACCACGGGCAGACCCACCTCGGCCACAGCCTTGAAGTGCGCGTACAAACCCTTCTGCGTGGGCTTGTTGTAGTACGGGCACACCACCAGACAGGCGTCAGCGCCGCACTCCTTGGCCGCGCGCGTGAGACGCAGCGCCTCCGCCGTGCTGTTGGAGCCTGTGCCGGCAATCACAGGCACGCGCTTGTTGACCACAGCGACCACCTCCTTGATCACGCGGTCGTGCTCCTCGTGGGAGACCGTGGGGCACTCGCCGGTCGTGCCCATCTGTTGCAATCATTGCAGTTCATTAATACCTGTTCGCAGCGCAATAGACTGGGAATGACTGGTACTTACAGGCACGAGGCCGTTGATGCCTTCCTGGATCTGCCACTCGACGATCTCGCGCAGCTTGGCGTAGTCGACAGTGCTGCCGTCTTGTGTGAAGGGCGTCACGAGCGCCGTGAAGGTTCCTTGCAGCTGGAGCGACATGGTGGACGAGGAGAGCGAGGTGGCTACGGACGCCTTGACTGTCGATTCGATTGTGAGGCCACGTCGGTCGATGGCTGCCACTGCTGTCTGTCAGCTTGAGATCTGCTACGCCTCTTGATTGGCGTCTGGTTTATCAGATGCATACGGCGATGGGATTGGTCGAAAATCAGTTTCAGCCAATCAGAGGTTTGTACGACGGAACTATTCGGACAAAAGATCAACACGCAAGTTGCCCGAAGATTTGTATCGTGGGCAATATGTTGTTCGACGTGTTTATTCTTGAGCTACGAAGGCTTCAGAATGACGTGGACACAGCAACGAGTTATGCAAAGCAGCCCTAGAGTATCGTGCTGGATACAACTGAGTGCAATTGCCATTGTTGGCGCTTCCCGCTAATCAGCGTGTTTACGCAGTTGAAGTATGAGCATTCGCATTAGTGACGAACGATGACATTTGTCTTTCACTAATGCGAATTTTCAGTCAGTGTCACTATAGCGAGGTACCTACCATTTTTGGCGGGATTTCAAATATTTGAAGAGCGCCCCGGAGAGTGATGGTCTCTTGGAACCCCAAACCACTGAGCGCAGTTGATCGGCTCGCAGCATACAAAACACAGGTATAACGCCCGACGAGCGCGACAGGCAGTGCGGACACCACAGCAGCAAGCAGCAGCCAGACATAGAGAGATGAAAGGCCTGCAGGACCGCGGCAGCGGCAGTGATAGCCGCAAGCGCAAGCTGGACGCCTTCGAGTGGGAGACGTCCAAGGAGAACGTCGTGCCGCTCAAGCGCGGACGGAACGTGGCCGACCTCAACAAGGCGCTGCGAGCGCACGACTCGTTCCAGACCAAGATGCGGCTGGACAACGCAGTGAAGGCCAAGGAGGACACCATCAAGGCCTACGACGGAGACGACCCGCTCGCTGATTGGCTCGAGTACGTGCGGTGGCTCGAAGTCAAGTTGCCCGAAGACACGAGGAAGAAGTTCACAGTCCTGGAGAAGTGCACGCGCACGCTCAAGGACAACCCGCGCTACCGCAACGACATTCGCTACATCCGTCTCTGGATCCAATACGTGAGTCGCTACGTAGTTTCCATGTTGATTCTGGCCCGATGCTAAAGTGAAGGCGTTTATTATGCAGGCGGACTTGGTGTCCAATCCGAAGGATATCTTCAAGTATTTGTACCAGAACAAGATCGGCGAGCGGGTCTCTCTGTTCTACATCGGCTGGGCTTACGTGCTGGAGACCATGGCCAACTACCCACAGGCACACAAGATTTATTTAAAAGCGAGCCAGAAGTATGTATAGTGCTGTTGTTTCTAGAGAAGCGTAATGCTGACGAGGGTGTTACTGCTGTTGGTGCTGCAGGAATGCCGAGCCGCAGGATTTATTGGAGAGGAAATACAAAGAATTCCAGCGTCGAATGAGTCGACAGTGGCTGAAGATGACTGCCGAGTCTACGGGTGGCGACGACGAGGTAAACCATCGCCATGCACTTGAGAGTCTGTCGTCACATGGTGTTCTAGTTCTCAGTGATGCACAACGACAGCAGCTCCAGGAGCAGCAAGCTTCTGTCCGTGCTGAGCGTGTCCAACGACAAAATGCGCACAAGCCGGTATTTACTATTTATGAGGACCCTGTTAGACACACGGTCGATCCTTTTGACGGTAACGGTGGTTGGAGAAAGCTCGACACTGTGCAGCAACAGAACAAAGAGAATGTCCTTGAGCCGACAACGTGGAATCCGCCAGTTGCACGTCGCGTAGCTGAACCTGGGCGTCAAACGGACCGCCGTCAACCGCCAGGGTCTAATGGACACCCCGAGTCCAGCCCTCTTCAGGTTTTCGTGGACGATGAGTTTGCTGTGTCTGATCTCGAAACCAAACGACCCACGCCACTGACAAATCGTTCTTTGACACTTCGCCAGCGAGTAGAGGGTATTGCTACGGAGGAAGAATTGCTCGCACAAGAGCCGCTGAAGAATTTCACTGCTAGCCACAAAAAGCTCGGGAAGACGCGAAGAGACAGAAGCACAGATCATTTACTAAGTTGGAAAAACCCTGCTATGATCCTAAACAGCTCACTACCGATACAGGTGAAGCTCTCTCCTTCGAAGAAGTTCGTGCACGTGCGTACAAACGAGCTGCCGACAGACATCGCAAGCTTGATAGTCGGGCGCTACGGGACACGTTTATCAATGGCAATGATAGTTTTCAAGTGGCCGCTGTGGATGCTGCCTCTTCAAGTTCGATGGCAAATACATCACGTAAAGTGAAACCAGCAGCACAAAAGTCTGCGTTCTCTGCTACGACAGCCGTTTTACCTTCGAGTAAGTTGGCCGGCTTGCAGCACGATGACCAAGAAGACATGACGATTAATACTCGTGTTGCGCTGGAAGAAATCAACGGCATGTTTTGTAGTCCCCGAGACAGCCTCATCGAAGCGCTCGGGATGCTAAAGATGAAGACCCGGTGGAGAGAAAACTTCAGTTTAGTGTCTTTGACGATTCGGTGGACAGCGTCGCTGTGAATGCGCAAGACCAGTCGCATCGCCAAGACCCAAACGAGTCTATTCCCAAGCAAACTTTTCAGATTTTTTCTGACGATGCTCCCGAGCCCCTCTAACAGGAAAGAAGACATGGAGTCATAGAAAGCCTCTTGGTGCTCGCGATGACTTGGTGCGCAGCGGGCGTCTAACGAACAAGGACGTTCTAATGCAAGCCGAGAAAGATGCTGCTACCAAGGAGTCTGTGAAGAGGTAGAGAGAGAGCACCAGCTCTCCATCTTGGTTGCATTCTGACAATGATGCATGTTGCTTTGTTCGCCAATGCTGACCGAACAACCTATGTTATAGCCATTGGATGCGAGACTCCATCATGAGCACGACACGAAAAGTACCACCGAGGTACTGTTGCTGGCTACTATTTACTGTGTGATTCTCTAAAGAGAATATATGAGATCCCCATGCGTTCGCGAGATTATTTTGTATTTTACTAACGGTTCTTCGCCAAGTAACACGCTGCCGTCAGCGGCAACTACCACAGACGTGAGGAGCCATCACAGTAAGAATGCTTCCGTTCCAGCTTTCACTCTGGATCCCTATACTTTTGACAACCGCCAAGCATTGGTTTTGGATCGGAGAGTCGACTGGTATCTATGCTCAAGACCTGATACTGTCAAGCTCCATTCACAAAAGCTGCCACGGCTTCCGTGCAATAACCCAACAAAGCGGAAGCTGCGTAAACCGATCATCGTCAAACTCAGCGCTACTCTTTCCATTGAGTTGATCGGAGTGCTAGGTGCAGGCTCGTTCGCTTATGTGTACTCAGGCAGGGTTATCGATACTTCCACCAACTCGACAAGCTACAAGGCCATCAAGGTACGGTTGAGCAAAATTGAAGGAAGACAATGGAAGTGTAACAACATGCAGCTTGAAAGGAAGCGCCAGAATCTCGCGTGGGAGTTTTACATCACGAATAAGATCCGAAAGAAGCTGATAATTGAAGACAAGCTAGCAGAAGAAGAAATTCCAGTGCCTTCATTCAGCGGGCTTCACTTGTTTCCAGTGCGCAACCCTGCTACAGCAAGAGCAAGATGAAAGCGAGCGTACCTCATAATTGTTTATCGTGCCATGTTTCAACAGAATGGAGCTATGCTACTCATGAACAAGGGCTATCTCGGCACACTGCACGATGTGCTCAGTCGCTATCAGCAAGTATGTTTTCCGGTCTGATACCACTCGGGAGACGTATAGCTAACGTGCTCTTTATACTCGCACAGGCAGCTAAAAGTTTTCCAGAAGTCCTGGTCGTGTACTATGGCATCAAGATGCTTCGCTGCATTGAAATACTTCACAGTGCGCAAGTTCTTCATGGTGACATTAAGCCAGATAACTGGTTGCTGACACCTGGAAATCCGGAGTTGGTGCTCTCCAAGACACCCAAAGGCTCATGCAAGAGTAAATCCTTCCAGTCGGGAGATCTCCATTTGATTGACTACGGAAGATCGATCGATCTTACTCTTTATCCCGAGGGAACGGCGTTCATCGGTAATTGTCACGCGACAGGCTTTCAATGTGTCGAAATGCTGACGCAGAGACCGTGGACACAACAAATCGACACGTTCGCATTTTGTGGGACTCTCCACTGCATGCTGTTCGGCAACTACATGGAAGTCAAGCCCCGCCGAAACTCCAAAGGTGTGACACAATGGGGGATCACGAGGCCATTCAAACGATATTGGCAAGCTGATATGTGGAAAGACATTTTCCACGCATTGCTGAACGTGAGCAGTTGCGAAAAGCAACCATCCCTGCCGAATCTACGTCGACGCTTGGAAGGCTACTTCGCATCCGATCCAAGTCGTCAGCAGGTACAATCCTTTCTTGAATGTTGACACGGTGTAGTAGGAGGCACGCTTAACACCTATAGCTGCACAACAGGAGCTTTACAAACAGCTTGGGCACCAGGATAGATTCCTTACCAAGTCGACCGTCTAAGCTGCATGAAAGACGTATATTCATTTGCAAACCCACTTTTTCAATCTGTCTCAAACCAGTAACGCGAGGCCATCGTAACCTGAATACCTGCTATCGACGAAGCTTCCATGACCCAAGCAAGGTGCACTACCCGGGTGTTCCTCGCACATACACACATACACAAGAAGCGGTTACCCGTGATCAGCAAGCAAAAGATGAACCAAGTGTATTCCTACAGGTTAGTTCCTCCGCACCGCGTGTGATTATCCTGCGCCAAGCAGCAAATTGCGAAGCGTACCTGCTCTTCATCACTTAGTCGCCCGCATTTGTGAGTTCATTCATTGTGGTGGGTGGTTTCCGTACGGCGGATATTGATACTGGTCAGCTCCAGGTGCACCAGCATTACCCGAAGGAGGTCCATAGTGTCCATAAGCCTGATAATCAGCACCCGGGGCACCAGCAGCGTTTTGGTTCCATTGTCCGTAATACGAATCGTATCCGCCGCCATTCCAATCTTGCTGCCCTGCCCCCAATCCTGACCCTGCTGCTGGTAACCGTAAGCTACTGGTGGTGGGAATGCAGTGGCTGGAGTTGATCCTAATGCAGGAGCAGCAGACACCTGCGCACCTGGCATACCTGGAGCTGAATTTGTGCCAGGTGCTCCAACGGATGACATCCAGGGCTGCGTTGCGCCATTCGAAGATGTCTTGGCTGGCTGCAGCCACGGGGCAGTTGCACCAGGCGCCTGGGAGGACGCACCTTCTGAAGGTTTCTCCTTTGTAGCTGACGATTTAACTGGACCCTCTCCAAGTTGCTGCATGAAAGATTGGTACTCCTTATCAATCGCGGCATTCTCTTCAGCAGACTTCTTCTTTTGCGTACAATCTCGAGTCGGGTGACTTGCGTCACCACAGATTGCGCACTTAACAGCCGCCTTGAAGGTCCCTGCGGTACACACAACAACGTATTCGTTACAAATTAGGGACAAGCAACGTTAGCTATAGGATTCACAGTGATCAACAGGTACAAATTGCAAGAAGACGTACGGTGGGCGTCTCGGTTGGGGCATTCCCATTGCCGATGACCTTTTTCGCCACAAATATGACAATAGTCATCATCTCGAAGTGTGCCATTGATGAGAGCAAGCTCACGAAGCTGTTTCTGCTTGTGGGAGTTTTTGGTGTCGTCCACCGGTACTAGAAGGCTCTGCACTTCCTTCGCTGCTCTATCCAGATCGTCATCGTTCTCACCCGTGATGAGCACGTGTAGGTCGTCGTTCTCGTCAGCATTCGTTTTCTTGCCTTTGCTTCCCTCTTTCACAGACCCCTTGCCACGAATAGCAATCTTACAGTTCGTCTCACGCTCCATTCGCTTTTGCGTGTTGCCACGGGGCCCAATAATTAGACCGATGAAGTTGTAGGACGGGAAATCTTTAATCGGGATGTAAATCTTGCGGTGGAGCCGTTGGCGGGTATAGTCTGCAGGCGGTCGAAAGAGCGGGTTTACCTTCACCAGTTGATCAATTGTCTCGCGCCGGCGCTTCTCCAGCGCTTCTTTCATTCGCACTTCACGTGTGTTAGTGCGCTTTCCATTGGAATCGTACTGCGGTGGAGGTGACGGCGATCTATTCGGATCTTTTTCAATCCGTGCGGCATCCGTCGCCACCGTCTTCAGCTTCATGTTGATGTTGTCCAGCTCAGCACGTAGCACGACTGTCTGTTGCTGTTTCTGAGTCAGCAGTCCGGCCACTGTAGACGCTGCACTAGGTGCCGGTGCCCAACGCGACTTTTTGCGCTTGGTCTCACCTTCTGCAAGCTCCACGGGTTCTCCCCACCGACTCTTGCGCTTCTTCTTGGGCGGTGCATCTCTTGCATCCGGCTGTGCTTCATCCTTCTTTGCAGTCTCTGTCTCCTTCACTGGCTCAGGGTCCTCTCCATGTTCTGTGAACCTGATATAAGCTTTGAGAACCTCCCGATACGGCTCCCAGCTCTTTAACTCCTGCCAGAACAGTGGGAATGGCCCATACTTGGTCTAAAGCATCAGCAGCAATAGTATCAGTTGTTAATAACGCTAAAATACGTTGTTTTACTGCTAATTCGTAGTGAATTACCTCTAACTGAGGCCTCTGGCGGAACCACTGCTTCATCGGGTGGTGGTAGCTCTTCATCATGGCCTCGCGCTCCTGCTGCTCCTCGTAGTGATACTCATCCGCAGGCTTGTCCTCACTCTGCGTCTTGCCGCCGTCCACAGTCCCCATGAAGGCCGCAAAGCCGCCGTCGTCCGCCATGGCTCTCCCCAATCTGTCCCCCTTCAGTCGTTTCGGCAAGTACACATTTCTGTACAACCCGCTGGTCCCTCTAGTCCCTCAAATTTGTACTCACTAGCCTCAATCCCATTCAACACCAAGTCAAATAATTCTGTGACAAACACACACAACTTGCCACCGAAGACACGTATCCCCCATTTTGACTTGGGTTCACTATCGATTGGCTGCTCCGCTTTCAACATCGACCAGTATGGCGGAGAGTGAAGATGTGCTCAAGGGGCTGCTGGACGCGGCCGTGCTGCACCCTTCGCGTCTGACCTTCATCCAGTCGTACCAGCACGAGACGCTCGAGAAGGCCAAGGCCGGGAGCTGCCGCTCAAGCGTCTGGCCAGTCAGACTCTGAGCGAAGCGTATCGCTGCCAGTACCGGTCGTCCGAGCTCCATTTGCGCTCTTTTCTGGCCGAATTATGCAAGGAACTGCCTGCTTTTCCCGAGACCTTCGCTCGTGTGCTGCGTGTGAAGACTCCGGCGCTCGTGGCGTCGTTCGGTAGCGCTCGCGTCATCGCTTTACGGCTCTCTTGCGTCGTTCTGGACGCTGCTTGGACTGCAAACCCTGAGGCCGAGCTGACGTGGCTCCGCGAGCTGCTGACAGCGCAGTCGAAGCTGCTGGAAGCCACGCTGAACGACCAGGAACGGACGCAACTCCAAGCTCGCAAGGCGGTGCAGAAGATGATCAAGAGACACGGACAGAAGCTGCTGCAGGAATACGTTCAAGTGATCACTACGGACACCCCAGAGGAGCAGCATTTCCAGCTCTGGATGGTGCTGAGTGCCAGCAACTTGCTGGACACAGAGACGCAGGAGACGCTGTGGAAGAAGTACGCCTTCTGGGCTTTCGAGAGCAAGAAGCGCACGTTCGCGCCTTTGCTGAAGGCGGATGCCCGCTTTAAGAGCTTGACTTATGAGCAATTTGAGTCGTTGATCCTACCTCCGATGGCGAAAATGCTCAAGAAGGCGCCAGACACAGTGCTGGAAGCTGTGGGAGCGCTGGTGTATGCGGCACCTTTGGATTTTGGAAAGTATCTGGGTGATGTGTTTCAAACTGTGATGATTAGCAAACTACGCGCACCGAAGGATGATGTGAGGGCACTTGCTGTCACTTTGAGTGGTGCACTAGTGCGATCATTCCGACAGAGTGAGCACATGCAGCAATTTGTGGACGCGATGACCGCATTGCTGGATGGTAAGCACGGCATCCTAGCACAATTCTACCAGCGTGAGGTTGCTTTTGCTGCGCTTAATGATGCCGCTGATGCCTCGAAAAGCCAACTGGACGCTGCAGAAGTGCAGGATATCGCGCCGAAAGCTATTGCATCGCTGTTAAAGGCTGTGGGCAAGGAAGCGCATGAACAGACCCGGTACTTAGGACTTCTGGTCCTTGGAAAGTGGCTTGCACTGGCTGGTACAGACGAACTCGATGCATCCACCATTACCAGCATGAAGACGGCGTTCAAAAGCAAACCCGAGCCTGTTGTGGCTGGCTATCTGCGTGCTCTGGCTACGCTTTGTGGCTCTAGGGCAGCCGCAGTTGTACCATTTGCTGATGAAGTTGTTGCGGTGATTAAAGATTCGAACAAGAAGCCTAATTTGGTTCATCTGGATGGCGTCCTGGCGATTGCAGTGGCTGGTGCAATTGCGTCCGCAAGTAGCTCTATGGACTCCCGAATGACCCAGGAAGGTGTCGCGGAGCTGCTGCTGAGCTCGGGATCATTTGCTAGCCAGAGTGTAAAAGCTTTGTTGAGCACTGTGGCGAGTACATCACGGGAGGTATCTGTGCCAGAGTCTCCAGAGGTGACAGCGCTGTCTTCACTGCCCAGTGCGCTTGTGTGGGTTCTGGCATCGCAACAGTCCGATGCACGTGTAGCCTACTCGCTGCTGGTAGAGCTTCTCTGCTCGTCTAGCGTTACCGTGCGTCAGAGTTCCGAGCGTGCTGTTGAGACCATGTACTTGTCGTCGCTGGAGCACTGTCCTAGTCTTGTATCTGCATTCGAGAAAAACTTGAGGAACTAGCTGCAGATAACGATGTAGCCATTCCTCCGGCTGGTGTGCTTCGACGTGCACTTCGTGTATTGGTGCCGGCCGATATCCACAATGCCGAAAACGTCAAGGTACAGGTTTTTGCACCTGTGCTTTTTCTCGCACACCACCCATTCCTTGTTGAAGGAAAGAAGGCTACTACTTTTACGCGCGAGTGGCAATGTGTTCGCCGCCGCTTCTTGTCTTCGGATAGCGCCACCACGAAAAAGGATGCGGATGATGAAGAGGAATCTCCCAGTGATGCAAGTCGTGTTGACAATTTCATGGAAGAGCACGAGGATGTGAAGAAGGCAATCACTGAACTGCTTGCTAATGCTGCAACCGGTAAGCTATACTCTACGAGCAGTTTGCAGCGACTAGCCGGGCAACGGACACTTGCAACATTGCTAGAATTCGCCGGTAACGGTGAGGGCGAGGACCTGGCCTTGCACGATGTTATCGAGGACATGCTGGCCAAACGTCTGGACGATGAAGAAATTGATGCGTTAAGTGAGGAGGATGTAGCCATCTGCCGTGCCCCCTTCGATGAGCTCTACGAACCCAAGAAGAAGGGCGAGGAGGAGGAGGATAACAGCAGCCGGAATAAACGCGGAGGTCGCCGGGGCAATGAAGACGATCAGTGGGAGCAGGATCTGCGCGAGGAATTAGAACGTAAGAAACGGGTTGAACAGGGTGCTCAGAAAAAGGTGTACACAGCTGAAGAGAAGGCACTGCTGTCACAGCAGCAAGAGCTGCGCAAGAAAGTCCAAGAAACGCACCGTATTGTGTCCGCCGTGCTTGAAACTATCGATATGCTTGCTGTCACTCGGCCAGACGAGCTGCACCCGACACTGCCGTATCTGCTGCGCTCAGTTCGTGTGCTTTTACGTGCTCGCTTTTTGAGTCAGAGGCTACCAGCGCATTATTGGCACTTGCCAAGGCTCTTAGTCCAGCTTTGCTACGCGCAAATTACCAGGATATTGCCAGTGCCCTGCGTATTACTTTTGAACTAGAACAGCTCACCTCTGACAAAGCCAAGGCTGCTCGTATTTCCGAGATGGAGGCATTGTTCTTGCGTCTACTGGCAGAGCTTATGGAATACGTTTTTGGTTTCCAGTTTGAGAGTGAGGCAGATTTTGAGGCAGATGCACCATGCAATTTAGTGCCACCACCGACGCTTCATCTGGTCTTCCCGGTACTCCGTGATCTGCTTCGTTTTTCGCCGGACTTGCGCCGCTGGACCCTGCCTCTCTTTGCCGTGCACGCACGCATGATCCCGGACGAGGAGGAAGAAGAAGTTGGTGATGTGGCAGCTCAGCGACTACTGCGCCGCGATATGTTGCAGTTAACGCTGCTGTTGTTGTCGCAGCAGGCTACAGGGAGTGTGCTGCCCATTACGAATTCGGACCTAGCACCGGGCAATTTGCTGGCTTCTCTGTGCATGGGACCCTCACTCTCAACAGCAGAGTGGGCTCCTTTGCTAGGCGATGATGGCCTCCTCTCTGAGCAGGCCAGTGCCCGTGGTGAATGCTTGAGTGCACTCCTAAACGTTATTCAAAGCGACGAGGGTGGGGAGGAATTCCGTAGCGCTAAACCAAGCGCGCTGTTAATCAGCCGACTACACTGCTGCTGCTTTGACGCCGAAGAAAAAATCGCACACTTGCCAAGCAAGTATGGGACGCGACAGGCGCCAAGGTCACAGCGCTATTCGCTGGACCGCTGCTCGTCCTACTAAACCACACGCATGAAAGCGTGCGTGAGAGTGCATCGCTTGCACTTGCAGACGGGATGCGGCAGTTCCCTAAATCCGTGACTCCATTGCTGAATAACCTGAAGACGCAGTTTTTGAACAGTCAGCCTAAGGCACTCGAGCGAAAGGATGAATTTGGTATCCCGACAGTTCGCCGCCCTGGTGCACAGGTTGCAGAGCTGGATGAGGATGTCCACACCATGAGCCCTCGCTTAGGTGTAGCTCTGTGTCTGGAAAAGGCGGCCGAAGTCGCAAGCACAGCGCTGTCTAGTGCAAACACCATGGAATTACTGACGTTCGTGATGGAACACGGTCTGGGTGATCCTAACTCAAAGGTGCGGGCTCAAATGCGCAAGACTGGCGTGCAGGCAGTCGCATCGCTAGGTGGTGGAGCCAACACAGCGCCGCTGCTCGAAATGTTCGAGCGTTTCCTTGAGATCACAGCTCCTCCCGCCGCTTCGACCACTAGCAGCACTTCGGGAAAGAAGCCGAAAGCAGGCACCCATTTAGCTGCCCAAGAAGAAGATATGTTAGCGCAGAACAAACAAGCTCTGTCCATCTATGACCATCAACGTGAGGGGTAGTGGTGTGTTTGGGTTCACTTGCCAAGCACATGGATAAGACAGATCCTAAGGTGTCTTCCATCGTAGACTCGCTACTTGAAGCACTCAGTATCCCGTCGGAATCTGTTCAGCGGTCTGTTGCCACATGCTTGTCGCCGCTCATGGGCGCGGTCAAGGACCGTAGCACGAGCATTCTGGACGATCTACTCAAACGGGTGACCGAAGGAGAAACATTTGGTGAGCGTATGGGTGCAGCTTACGGCGTGTCAGCGGTTGTTAAGGGCCTAGGTATCTCAGCGCTAAAGACCCACGACATTATCCCACGGCTGGAGGAGTCGATGAAAACGGGTGGTGCAAACGCTCGTCAAGGCGCTATGCTCGTGTTTGAATGCCTGAGCCAGCGTCTCGGATTGCTGTTCGAGCCGTACATCATCGTAATTCTGCCGGTTATGCTCAAATGCTCAGCTGATGCAAGCCCACAGGTGCGTGAAGCTGCGAGTCACACGGCGAAGGGGATTATGGCGAACCTGTCGGCACACGGTGTGAAGCTGGTGTTACCTTCGCTGTTGGGTGCACTTGATGAAAGTGCATGGCGTACGAAGCAGTCAGGCATTCAGATTCTCGGTTCTATGGCGTATTGCGCGCCGCGACAACTTGGCTCATGTCTACCACAGGTGGTGCCAAAGCTTATGGCAGCGCTGACTGACTCGCACCCGAAGGTACGGGAGGCCGGTAAGAGTGCATTGCGCGATGTGGGTGCTGTGGTCCGCAATCCTGAAATCGCAACAATCTCCAAGGCGCTCCTCGATGCTTTGGAAGACCCGAATCGCTACACGACCGAGGCACTCCAGCAATTGCAGTCAACGTCCTTTGTGCATTCAATCGATGCGCCGTCCCTGGCTCTCGTAATGCCTATCATCACACGTGGTCTGAAAGACCGTGCTGGTGATGCCAAGAAGAAGGCAGCCCTTATTGTGGGTAGTATGTGCTCAATGATCAACGACGCCAAGGACCTGGTGCCATACATGGAGACAGTCCTGCCCAGCCTTAAGACTCAGCTTATGGACCCGATTCCGGAAGTTCGTGCTGTTGCTGCTAAGGCTCTGGGTAAACTCGTTAAGGGTCTTGGTGAGCGCCACTTCGCCGATATGCTGACGTGGCTGCTAGAGGCTATGAAAGATGACGAGGTTGGCCCTGTTGAGCGATCGGGTGCTGCACAGGGTCTTTGTGAGGTAGTGGTTGCACTTGGCTTTGAGCGAGTTGATCACGTTATGCGGGAGGATATCCTACCGCTTGCTCGGCATCCGAAGTACTCAGTGCGCGAGGGTGTGTTGTGGGTTATGGCTTTCTTGCCCCCGGCACTTGGCAAGCAGTTCTCTGTGTTCCTTCGCGACGCACTTCCCATTGTGGTTGCCGGTCTCAGTGACGAAGCTGAGTCTGTACGTGACGTTGCTATGCATTCGGGTCATGTTGTGGTCAATGCACACGCGCTTTCACACACTCGCGACCTACTGCCAAGCCTGGAGGCTGGTCTGTTCGATGATAGCTGGCGTATCCGCCAGAGCTCCGTCATGCTGCTGGGTGATCTCATGTACCGTATCAGTGGCACGCGTGCTGTCGCTGTCGTAAACGAAAATGATGATAACGAGGATGATGACGAGACGTCTGGCAGCGCTGCTGGTGACCGCGCTATCATCAAACTTTTGGGCATGTCGCGCCGCAATGCCATCTTGGCGTCGCTGTACATGATCCGTTCAGACACATCGGCTGTTGTGCGCCAGAGTGCCCTACAGGTTTGGAAGAGCGTGGTGGCTAACACGCCCAAGACGTTGCGCCAAATTCTGGAGGCTCTCATGAATGCCATTGTTTCAGCACTCTCGGGTGATAACATGGAGAAGCAGACGATGGCTGGTCGTACTTTGGGTGAAATTGTGCGGAAACTGGGCGAGCACGTGCTCCTGAGGTGGTGCCTATTTTGCGTGCTGGATTATCGCCTTCGCTTCCTACGGGTCGCAGACAAGGTGCCTGTGTCGGCATGGCAGAAGTCATTGATTGCTGCACCAAGAAGCAGATCGAGGACTATGTGGATACGATTGTGGATGCTGTACTTGACGGCCTCTGCGACGAACTGGCTGAGGTTCGTGCATCTGCTGCTCAAGCCTTCGACGTGCTACACAAGGGTATCGGCTACCGTGCTATTGATGAGACGGTGCCCATGCTTCTTGAACGCATTCGCTCCTCACCGTCCGCTGAAGAGCAGGAACGCGCGCTTCTTGGACTGCAGGAAATTCTGCGCGTCAAGTCACGTGAAGTGCTACCGTACCTGATCCCGCGGTTGTTAGTGACGCCAGTTACTGCTTCTGCGGCGCGCGCGATGTCGCGTGTAGCACAGGCTACAGGCGCTGTTATTCACTTTCAGGTGGAGCGAATCTTTGCCACATTCTTCTCCCAGTATGTGGAACTTATGGCTGATGGTAAGACTGATTTGGCCGAAGAAATTAAGACTGCGTTGCGCGACGTGGTGCTGGGTGTGGAAGCACCAGGCGTACACTGGTTGGCGATTGAGCTCTGCAAGTACTGCGAGACTGAAAACGTGCCAGAGCGTACATTGGCTTTCGAACTTGTGGGCGAATTCTGTACTCACACTGTGGTGCAGTACGACGACCAAGCACCATTATTCCTGAAGCAGATTGTACTGCACCTGAACGACACTGAGGACTCAGTCGTGCGTGCGGCTTCTGGGGCACTCAAGGGCATGAACGTGACCACGAAGCCGGAGCAGTTATCGCAGCACTTGGATTTCATCCGCCAGTCCATCAACTCCATGGTCAGCGACGCGCGGCACCGCAAGGGTGGCGTTGGCGATGGCGAATACCTGCTGCCTGGTCTCTGTATCCCGAAGGGATTGGAGCCATTCCTGCCCAGCTACCAGTGGGCTTTGATGAATGGCTCTCCAGAGCTACGTCAGAGCGCGTCGGCTGGTCTTGGCGAGCTTGTGGAATTGAGCAGTGCTCCATCGCTTCGCCCGTACCTGATCAAACTCACCGGTCCACTCATTCGTATCGCTGGCGACCGTTTCCCCGGTCACGTGAAGGCTGCAATTCTGCAGACTCTCGAGATCATCCTGAAGAAGGGTGGTGTTGCACTTAAGCCGTTCTTGCCGCAACTGCAAACTACTTTCGTCAAGGCGCTGAATGACACGGCTGTGGACGTGCGTGCACGGGGTGCCTCAGCTCTCAGCCTTCTCGTCACGCTTAGCCCGCGCGTGGAGCCACTGCTTGCTGAACTGACGGAACGCTTGCGCACCACAACGGGTGGTATTCGTGAGGCCAATCTGGAGGCTGTCGCATCTGTGGTTGATCGCGTTGGAGACAAACTGTCGGCCGCTGGTCGCAGTACACTGGAGAGTGCATTAGAGGAGATGCTTGAATCCAGTGAAGACGCTCTGCGTGATGGCGCCAGCAACTGCTTAGCTTCATGCGTGGCTTCCACCGCAAGTTGCGGCGACTTGGAGGCTGCACAGAATCAGCTTCTTACTTACAGTCTGTCCAATGTGTCGGCGGAGGACCTACAGGAGATGCCATGGCCGCGCCGCCAGAGCGCTGCTGTGTTTACGGCGCAATTGCTGCACAAACAGCCGAGTTTGTTGAACGCTGCCGTTGCTGCTTCACTGACTACTGCGCTTACCTCGTTGGCACAGGACGAGCAAACTGCTGTCCGCAACCATGCACTGAAGGCTATTGCTACATTGGTAAAGCGCGAGGAGCGCGTGGAGAACATCGCCGCCATGGTGCCTGTCCTGGTTGAAGGCGTGACACACAAGAACAAGGACGTGACTCGTGGAGCACTTCGTGTGCTGAAGCTCGCTGCTACGCGCTCGCCGGAGCAAACACGCGATCACCTCCCTGCACTTGTGCCTGCTGTCTTCCAGCTCATTAAAAGCAACAATATGGCTGTGAAGCTGCCGGCTGAACGTGCGCTTCTCTACTTGCTAGAGGTGCACACACGTCCGGAAACACTGGCTGAATACTTGCGCGGTGGCTCTGCTGACGCAAAGATTATTGGCGAGTACTCGCGTCGTGTCCTCAGTAAGCTGAAGGCAGATAGCGGCGATGAAAGCGATTAGTCTGCATACCACTTGTAGATCGATGGTAGAACGCATTGAAGAGTCTTTTGTCCATATTCCTTTGATGTACATTTCCATTTGTTGGAGGTGTGACCAAAATCTGGTTGATAAATAATTGTGCTTGCTGAGCGCTGCGGCAGTATAAAGTTCTCTCTGAGCCAGCTTAAGATTGCCAAGCACGAACATCACTGATGCTTGGCAAGTATTCTGCAGCACGAGCCAGAAACTTGAGCGGCAAATAAGATCAGCGATTTAGCGGCACTGCGACAGATTCAAGCGGATGTGCTTGCGTGCCAATCGTAGCCCCAGCAGTCGGATTCGAGGCTAGTCGGCGACCTCGACGGTGAGGAAGGTGTTCACCATACGAGCGAGACCCCACCGCATGCTGTTCATTTGTCACGGCGCAAATTCCAGGCTGCCACGTTCAAATCATGACACATACAAGTGAGTGTTGCGGAAGCTCCTGCAGCAGTCAGTCCAATTAAAAGACGTACCCAACGCCAACGCACAACCATCGAGATTGCCGTCGCATAGGCAATCACCGTGGCCGCTACCGTGGTAGTAAAGCAGTCTCCATTGTCGAAACGAAGGAAAAATCGTTGCCAAAGCACTAACGACGACGTCGTTAATACCGCTGCAACATCGCCACAAAAGCAACAACAATCATTTAGTTACCCCAGCAGAATAAAATAATAAAAACAAAAACACAACCGTACCGGTTGCGAACAGTGTGATCCCGGGCATCATTCCGACCCAAAAGATCATTTCTCGGGTCGGGTTCCCCAGCTGCAGGTACAGCCCCATCAATGCACTCAGCAGTGCACAACTCAATGCAACCGCTAAGATCCACACCATCATCGTCTGCACCAGCATTCCGGCGTGGCGATTGCATAGCACCAGTCCGTCCCTCATGTCCACGAGCGTCACGGTCTCATTCGTTCCAGGACTGTTTTAAAACCGTTCAGAATGATTAATAACGAACGTTCAGAACACGAATTCAAGACGATTAAAAACCAGTTTAAAACACGTACACACTCAATGTGAACGAATCATCGGAGCAAAACTCGCTCCAGGAATGCGACGACGTCGAGTCGCTCCCGGCCACGAAGACGCTATTCAGCGACGCGTGCACGTCCGGGTCGTCGCTGAACTCCAGCCAATGGCGGCGCAGCAGCGCGAAAAAGAGCAGCGTGCACACGGCCATGGACAGCAGGATCTGGTTCGCATTGGGCAGCCCGAACTGGCGGTGGTGGCGCCGCCGCATCAGACTAAGAAGTGTCCTCCAGGCGGTATGTTTGCAACTGAACTCGCAGTAAGTAATGTCTCAATACCTGTTAGAATGCTTATCCTGTAGTTAAAAACCTAAAAGATAGCAGCATTGATGACATGTTGTATGGTTGTACACCTGTAAAATATAATTATATACTTTTTATCATTCTGAGGTCATTTTTTTACTGTTCGGTGTGGGTGAAAGTTTATTGTCTATTGCTGCTTACTCGACACGACTGAACTCGGTGGTGTTGGTGCTCGGACGGTAAAACACGAAGGAAAAGTCTGCGTGGAATGGGCCTGGATGGAACACACCAACGGATGAGTAGCCCAGCTGGAATTGCTCCGTTGAGTCCCCGAGAATCAGCACATCGGGCACCGGGAACAATTGCAGCGACGAGTCGAAGTCCCAGTTGATAGGACACGCCATGAGCGGCATCGGACACAAATGGGCTTGGTCGATCAACGTTTTGGCGAGCTAAACAATTGTACATAAAAATAACGTTGTCAATGACGGTAGAGCTCTAGCCATAACTCAACGCAGCTAGCCATACGTACATGCTTGGAGATATCTGTTTGAGAGACCGATTGCACAGGTGCGTCTTCCTCATCCATGGGAGCCTCTTCTTCGTCCTTCTCACTTGGCAGCGGCTGAAGGATAGCATGCCGCTGTATCTTTTGCTGTAGGTCTTCGCGGAAGATCACGATGTCCTGAGTGTAGTAGCGGATCCGGCACGGATTCGTGCTACACATGACGTTTGGCACTCTGCGAACCAGTTCGCGTGTGCACAAGTCTGGGAGCTACACATCACAATGTCAACGTAAGTGACTCGACAACCACGATCAACTGCAAACAGCGATAGCACAAATCCTTACCGGGTGGCGAGGGAAGGCGCGTGACGATCCCGGATCATTAGGACCCGGTACCAATACAAAACGTGAATACTCAGCGATTCCAGGGTATTTAAGAATAAGGTTTCCCAGCTCCTCCAAGTACTCGCGCAAGTCCTGCAGCGAGTTGGACCCAGCACCACCTCCGATAGATGCCGACATGAAGTCACCCATAAGTATAAAAAGTGTTGGCTGCACGCATTCAAGCCCCTGGAAGAGTTCGTCCAACTTGAGCATGACCTGTGGATCGTCCAGATGGACGTCAGATAGCACGATAAACGCGGCATGGTGATCCCCAGCTTCTAATGCTTGGATCTGTTCCTTCTGCTGTGCCGACACCTCCACACCGAGAGGGTCAATACCGCCAAGGACTTCCAGCGATGCTTCTTTGGTTTCTGGAGGAGGGAATCCCATCGACTAGACAGCAGCAAACAGGTTGAATTAAAGGGAATAAATCGAGCTCAACAGAAGCACGTACATGAACGTGGAGAATGTCATCGATAACTTCGCCCTCAACCAGCACGATGCAGTTGATCGTGAATAAACCGTCCGTATAAGCCTGCCGACAGCAGCAAAAATACCAAGTTACTTATTCCAATCTAGCACATAACAAGCCAGCTCTATCCTTTTTCATACCGCGTTTGTCAGGTCGATAATGATACGTGACGTAAAGTCCTCCAGATACATTCGGTTGCGTTCGTCTTGACCCAACATTCCAATCACACGTCGTATTCCCGTCACACCCAATAGCGACTCAATCCTAGACAACTACAGTACGCAGTTCGCCAAAAAACCCTCAGCAATTTTGTCTCTATGACAATAACTTCACTCGATGCCCCATTACCTCCATATACTCGGCAGACTTGGCTACAGCTGCAGATGGCGGCGCAAACAGTCGATTTCGCTTGACTCGCAGGTCCACAGACATGAACCGGTCACGTAGCAATTGCAGTCTTGCTTCAGGTCCAGCATGGAGGCGACGGTGGGCGTCAGCCTTGAGTTCGAAGGAATTGTTGTGAGGATTAAAGTGCAGCCTCGGCATGTCGAAAGCACCGAAGACTTGGATCTGTTCAAAGTCATTCTCGGCAGACACAGCCAATAGCGTGTCCAGAGCGCTCTCCAGAGCTTCCAGCGTCACTACAGACGTCGTCACTGCACAGCAACCAACAAAAACATACTTGTCAAAAACCAGCCGTTCTAAACCTTTTAAAGGGGCCTAGAGATTAGAAACGTACTCTTGCTGCGGTCGATATTGTTCTTGAGTGCGTAGATAACGTCCTCTAGCTGTAACGAGGCCTCACTGCGGCGAAATAACAACGGAATTCACAATCATAATAAACTTGTTAGAAAATAATGCCTGACTGTGTTCAAAATGGGTTTTCGTAGGTTCTACTGTGTGCTAGGAGAAGATTTTTGTATGTAGATGATTGCAAGACGCATACGCACTTGGTGAGCTCTTCAGTCAGACGCCGCAATGCGTCAGCGTGGAGCGACAGGCCTTGCAACTTGCACGCACGAAGCACTCGCTTGGACGCCATGATTGTTTTTCCCGCGTTTCAGAATGTACCACCAAATGGGTACTGAATTGCCCAAAATGGCTACATTGTGGACAACTTGGAACACTGATTAGCATGGTCACATGGGATGCAGTCTATTGAGCTTAAACAGTTTACTACCAACATCAGCTTGGCGTTTGCTCTAGTCTAGTACGTCTGGTTGCCACCTCGGCCCAGTCCCAATACGTAGCTCATGCTCTGTGCGTCGCGCACTGCTGACGCGTCTCCCATGGCCTCAGACACACGCGAAAAGGACTTCCAGCACTGGGCGCTTTGTGGTCGTGCACTTAATCTGCAATGCACAACGATGATGTCAGGTCACAGCTTAGGGTAAGTTGTCGTTCAGCTTCCAATATCTTACCGTTCGTTAAGGAGTAGCTTCGCGAGGCGCAGATCGTCGCACTTGCTAGCACTAAGATGACGACACAGAGAGAACGGTCAAATGCGTTTCATCAGGGTCCGAAGTAAGCAGCAGCTCCGTACCATTCGATCAGTAGAAGCTCCACAACGTCGTGGTCTACAACGGTGCCACCAAGAACCTGAAGCTTTCCGCGGACTGACAGCAATGCATGAGTTGCGTCTTTAAAGCGCCCCTGCATCGGGCAAAGCAAGCGTCAACGATACGAATCATTTCAGAACACTTAGTTCCACAAACCTCTGAATATGCTTGGAATCCCTTGCAAACAGCGCTGTATACCAAGTCCAGCTCGCCTAAAGTAACAACATGTCCGTTCTGTTACATTTCTGCCATTCATATATTTCAGCAATTTCCAACCATTACCTGATGAAGTAGGAAAGCTGAATTGGAAAAAGCTAGAGCCTAGCTGGGTCTCCAACCGATCAGTGTCGACGGAAGGTTCTTCTGGTAGCGGATCCAACGGCACAGGAGTTGAGCTGGTCGGCACGCACGATAAGATGCTCTGCAAGATAGCATCGACAAAGATTAGATACCAATGCGCACGCCAATAATGGCGCCCTAAACTTACGTATTGAAGCACTTTTGCAAGCGGGTGTAATCCAGCAATTGCAGTTTCACTTTCACATGAAGACGACAAAACAGCAGACCAGTTTTCAAGGAGTTGTTCACCTAGCTCTGTCGTGTCCTCTCCTGCGAAACGCAATCTCCAGAAGAGCTGTGTAGCGTCACACAACGTTGGCACTGAGTGGAGCGCACCATCGCGTTGACGAGGGAAAATATCGACTTCCAGCATCTTGTTGATGCGGTCGTAGTTGCCTAGGTCAAGCAAATACAATGCCCATTGGAAGTACAGGTGATACTCGAGCGGCCCGCCATTGTCAAAGTGTGCCCTAAACTGGTTCGCGTAGCTCGCTCCGTGATTAGCATTGCCGCGTGCTTCTAGGACATGCAGCATCGTGTGAACTACAACCACAATCACAAAAACCAAATTCATAAGTCCGTTCTTTCCTACAACAACGATCAATATGAGCATCACTTACATGCCCAGCGGTCATTGCCGTTCAGAGACAGCGTCTTTTCCGCGAGAGCCTCAGCCGCATCCAATCGTCCAGCTGCCTGCATGCCGTACGCCTGCATTCCCAGCAAGTGGCTGTATCCAGTATCATTCGGTGACCAAGACGGCAGTCGTCGTGTCACCGTCGCCAACATATTCTTGTAGTCACTGTATAAAAATCGTCAGCTTTCCCACTGCAAAACCACTTTGCATCTCCAAACTCATACCCGATGAACCGGTAAATATCATAGCAGCAGCGCAACGCCAGCAGATCTTTATGGTCCTGCAACAATATCGCCTCATACACTGCAGCAGCTTCGCGGTGTCGACCGTGCACCATCGCGTCCAGAGCTAGCACATGCAACTTCTCACTTGCCGTCGGTTCTCCTATTCATTCAAAACGTCAACTCTCAGGTTTTGTAAAAACAATCATTTAGAACAGCGTTTCCACCTTCTTTTGCAATTGTAGCAGCCGTCTCGAGCCTGGCAGCGGCCTCCAGTTCGTCCTGGTGCAGGAGCGGAGCCAAGCACTGACTGGCGCCCACCAGCACGTGGCCCATCAGAAACGGCGTCTCGTCTTCTAACACCTGCTGCAGTAAAAACTTCGGGTGCGAATTCATCGACACAAACTGCAATAAAAAACAATTCCAAACCATTCGAAGCGTCAGTAAAATATCAAACGAACAGTGTTCAGAATCGATTCGGAACACTTTACGTCCAGAACTGCCAGCTCGTAGGCCTGCTGCTTGCCAGTGTTGCGGCTCAGCGACTGGTTGCGCGCACCCTCGAACTCTCCGATGCCGAAGATTGAGCCCAGCAGCGACATGGAGCGCGCGGAGCTGCCACGGAGCAGCGCAGGCCGGCGACGGAGCAACATGATGAGCGGCTACAAGCGGAGTAGCGTACGTTAAATAATGCGGGACATTGCATTTACTGAAATCAAGTTATTACGATATCATCGACCCGCGGGCTACTGTAGTTCCCATGGGTTGTAGATTAAGTATTTTGTAGTTTGATATAGGTCGATGTAGATACACGGTGACGAACGTCAATGTGGACGAAAGAAGACGTTGGGAGACAATTTCAAAACACGTTAGCGTTGTTATTGATTCCACTTTCGATTACAATTGTTACGACTGCGCTTAGACACAACGAGGTTGATACGTTTAAAAGCCACAGACACGACATTTTTTCACACTCACTTCTTCACTTGGACGCTTTCCATTCGCGTCGCTCACTCACATCGAAGACACATCAGCTGGAGAGGACAAAGCTCTTCAAAGCATATGCGGGTTGGTGGACCAGCTCTGCATGGATGTGTTGCCGCCCTGATACGAGCTGCTTTCAGTGGTAGCAGCTGGGGCACTCGCGCCAGCGTTGGCGTTGGCATGGTTCGCAGGAACGTTTTCCAGCAGCTCGTCCCAGGGCTGCCCTGCACCACCGACATGTTGGTACATGCCAGGGGCTCCTTGATACGTCGTCGGCGCAAATTCACTTCTCTGACCGTGAACGACCGGACCCGACTGCATCTGCTGTTGTTGTACGTTGGCAAAGCCCATGACTGTCTTTTCCGCCTTCACTTCACCTGCTGCATAGGGCGAGTACGTAGTGGATGGGCGCGCGTACTCGGATGAATACGCCTGCTGTTGTTGCTGAGGTTGGGCGTAATCAAACGGCGACGTCGCTGGCGGCGAAAGTCGCCCGTAGTGCGAGAATGGCGCCCCTGTTTGCTCCATCGGCGGTGGCTGCAGGCCAAAGCGATTAGCCTCGGCATTCCCTTCGGGTGTTCGCATCTTCTTCACTGGACGCAACGCGTGTTGGTCTGACTGACCTACTTGCTGCAGTAGCGTAGGAATCGTCGGTCCATTGTCGTGATACATAGCTGCTCCTGCACTCCATGGCCCTGACCCCACTTGACTGTCTCCGGACGGAGGCGTCAGCATGGGCATTGGCGACACACTGGTTGTGTTGGCTGGCGAAGGGTGGTGATACCACGACAACAACTCGTCAAACTTGCCTGCGCGCAGCAACTGCAATGCATGCTTCCGCTTCTTGGCATCCGATACATCAAGTCCCACCACAGGCTGTCCCACCAGCACCGCAAACTTCAGAAAGTTGCTCACCCAGAACTGTTGCACCGCCAAGCGAAGATTCTGGGTCTCAACTAGAGCTCCTTCGTCTGTGTTGTTCTCGCGACGGAACTGATCCACTAACTCCTGTCTGAAGACTTGCTCCAGTCTAGAAAACTCGCGTTGCCTCCTTGCGTGGTCCATCGGGTCGAACTCAATCGCCTTCTCGCCCCTCGCTGGTTTCGTGACTCGAAACGTTCTCTTCCCGAGCGCATTCTTCTGGAATTTCTTGGACAACCTCATCGTCGAGCAGTTGAGGAGCTTGGCTAGAACCAGTCGGATGGGGTGCCGTGCGCCAACGGCAGCGCCTGGCGGTCGAACTCTTCGAGAATGCCGTCGATGAACTTCTCCTCGGGCCGAGTCCACTTGCCGCTTCGTGGGGTTGGCTCGGCCATCATATTGATGGTCTCTGAGATCGCTACCTGATCCAATGGGGAAGAGCACACTGGGCACTGTTCCAGCGGCCACACGTGGACGCAACGAGAGTGGAAAGTATGACTACAGTTAGGAGCTACAAGTACGGGGTCCGGGTGTTGACAAGCGTCGCACATTCGCTCCATGGGGAGCGGCTCTGATCGGGCGGGCTGTGCTGTCTGGAACATTGCAGAGGGCTTGTGCTCTAGCGGAGACTCTGCATAGGGGAACTGTGAGATGGCGACGGGGGTCCGGCTTGGCTGGTAATAGGAATGCTGCGGCGTGTACTGCTGCGGGAGGGTCTGGTGGGGGTAGTACCCGGTCGCTTCGAGCGTCGGACGCATGCTGGGGACTGAGGGGCGAACGTCGCCGGCACCAACACCACCACCGGGCGCGTGTTGGTACTGATGGTAATCATCATACGAGTCGTACTCGGTCTGTTGCTGGTGGCCACCTGGCTGCATGGTCGAATCCTTGAAGGTCGACTCAAAAACTGATGCCCGGGCCTCACAAATCATTCAGTGAGGGGAGCAGCAAGTCAGCAATTGGGGCTGGGTCACTGCCTTGCCTGTCAACGAAAAGGGCGCGTTTTAGTCTGTGGAGACGAACGCCGTGAGCAGTAATGGATGTTTTCCAGAGTGAGCTCAAGTCGATGCGCTTTTTCGAGGAGGAGCAGCGGCCAAAGGGGTGGCTGGCTCAATTCCGTTTGTACAGTATCAGCGATACAGCAGCACCCCCAACGACGCCAAAAACACTAGACGGTCCAAAGCACGAACTCCTCTTTTTGTCGTAGCGCTTCCTTTCCCCTTTCTGGCGTTCGTCTCTCGGGGTTTGCTGTGTTCGCTTCGGGGTTAAGGCGGAGAGCAAAGTGTTGCCACAATCGCGTTTGAAGACACGGCGATTTGCTGATGCCGCCAATTGTATGACGCCTCTCTTCTGCAGACAATTGAGCCCGGCTCTGTTGGCCGGTTGGCTCCACGGCCCGGTGCTGCCGAATCCCACAGCCGGCGTATGTTGCAGTGGCTGGCGCCGGGGAAGGTTTTCTGTGGGTCACGACTAGGGCTTGAGTCAAGCTTTGCACGGGTGGGACTGGCGCGGTTGTCCTCGTTTGCGAGTCGCTGTCACGTCACGCTCGATGCGTGCGTGCTGCAATTCGGTGCGGTCGGCGTGTCGCCTCTTGGGTGCAAATCTTGTAGCTATTGGCACTTACGCGTTCGTCCTTTCATCGCCTGCCACTCAGCTCGGCCCTGCTGGTTGTCTGCACCCCAGCAGGTCAGACATCCACTCAAATAGGGCGTCCAGTGCTCGAATGGATCGAGCGGGATGAAAAGGACCGGCAGCGCTGGGAGCTAGCGCAGGATCGGACCACAGCACCGCCCACCTGCTGGCGAGCACGTACTCGCAGCTCTGCTGATTGAAAAATCGCCACCACATGGACAGGGTAAACTGCACTGCACTACGGTGAGACTGCAACCGCTGACTTAAAGACAGACAATGATAACGGCAGCTGCTGTGAAAATGACCTCTCCTTGGGGGCCACTGGTTCCGGGCGTGTATCAATCAAGAGGCGCACGGCTTCAGACTGCAACTTGCAGTAAGCTAGAGCATGAAACTCATCCTCGCGTGAGGTGACCGTCAGCACCCGCTCACGACCTCTCCGAAAACCACAGCCCAGGATGAGTGATGTACTGCATTACGCTGCTTGATGTTCTTCTTGTAAGACTGCTCAGGCCAAAAGCTTTTGGCAGAAGATTGAAGAGCAGGAGACATAGGCTGTAAAGTGTGTAGCTTGAGAATTTCGTTTGTGTTTACCCTGGATGGTATCCAAACTTTGTGACCCTGTCTCTGCATATGTGCCGCAAAGGCGGTGCGATCACCTGGCGCGGTGAGCCACACACAGGCGCCGACTTGGAGTACAGCTGGCGAAGGGGAGACATGGAACGCGTCGTCGTTTGCAGTAGATTAAAACGCGAGGAGATTCAGCGTTATCCGATACGAACACGAGTTCAAACACCACGTAGCATGGCACACTTTGCAAGCCGACTTTGGCAAGTCATCTTGCATAACCATTTCAAGCAAATAAGTTGAACTGTGCTTTAGCGCTGACTTAGCTAAGCGTTCAACGAATCCGTGTTAGATTTTATCGTCGTAGAAACCAGAGCGAGGCGAGTCTCTGTGAACACTTGATTGTTCTTCTCGCAAACCCGCGACCCACAAATCCCTTTTTCCAGTACAACAGCTTCTGCGCTACTGTATCTGTGGCGATGTTGCTTTCCCAGCACGCAGGTGCGCCTATCGTATCGTTCATTTTGATGACTTCCCGTCGTCTTCAGACGTAGAAGTTGCACGTCATAGCTCCAGGTCTCTACTTGAGTCAACCTGGACGGGATTATCTATGCAAGTGCACTGGAAGTGTATGTATTCTGTCGTAGAGCGAAACCCTGCGACTTGCTCGAGACAGGCGAGAGACTGTAGCAGCGTGGCTCACATTGTGCCGCCTTTACAATGCATCCGAGCTTGCCGCGTCCATGGCAGCGACATTGATAACGGAGCCCATGGTCGTCTTTCTCCTACAGTACTTACGCATTGCACGTGCCTTCCTTGGCACGTGTAATGCGTGGGAAGAAGGCGCTTCACTCAGCATGAAGCCACTTCAAGATCCGTGCTTGTTCATTTACTTGAGTCTTATTCACCGAAAGCAGAAGTAATGCACGCGAAAGTGTTGCTTTCGTGCGATCGTGCCTGCAAAACTTGACGGTCTCCATGGTGTTCGTGGCGTTCAACTACTGTACTCACATCCAAGCATTGGCGTCGCCTCTCGTCTTCAACGATTGCGGTCGGCACCCCGAGATTGTTATGCATGCCCGCAATCAAGGGTCCAAGCGAGCACTTCCATTGCTCGTACGAACACTGTCGAGTACTTCGAAGTAGTGGTCAGCGAGGACCATTAAATGCTCGTGTGGCAAATGACGTCGATCTCCTTTTCTTCTTCAAGGTGTGTGGATGGTGGCGACAGGCGGTACGTATCTAGACGAATGATTCGATATGATGCTGCGGGCCCGAGAGGATAACTATGCGTGACCAGCAGTAGAGTACGGTCTCATAATACGCCTGACCTAATGAAGCACAACCTTCACAGGCGTTCCGGTATATTAGCAAGTTTTGAGCTGCCGCAGGCATGCTCATGTTGGAGATCACAGAGGAAACTGCGGGACAGCTTTCGTCGGAGATGCCAACATTGCGCGCTGGGGACCAGGCAACTCTGCATAATGCAGAGATCGAGTGCCCAATGAGACGAGCGTCAACTGGAGGGGTAAGAGAAATTAAAGTCTCCTCAGGCTCTAGTGCTCCGATAGCGTCACAAGGCGATCACAAGAATCGAGTACCGAGAACTGCGGATAGAGGTTGCCTATGGTCTTCACTCGGCAATGGTTTTCATTTCGATAGAACAAGTGTATGAATACAAGGTCAGTCTCCATTGACACTACGAAGGACGGGTCGTCGCTCACGTACGAGGAGACAGGAGAAAACAATGTTGTATCCACCATCTTGTTGACGAACCCCCGCGGTGCTAGTCGTGTGTTGAAAACTTCCACGTCAGTACAAGCATGCGAATCTGGCTGTCTGAGGAACTTACCGGCTTCTCGATGGAATTCGGCGGTCAAACACGTTGTGAAAACTCCAATCTCACCAAAAGATATCACAAATGACGGACTGGGTGCAGCGAGCACTAACTGGGTGCAGCGAGCACTAACAGTACTCTCACTCTAACTGGTTATGTGAGTGCACACGCGTACGACAGAAAAGTTAGCCAAGATGGATCGCTGCCGAGGTCGCCTTAAGTACTGTTTGCAAGCGCGGAGGATCGCGGCGAGCAAATCCAGCTACTATCAAGCTAATTCTTGTTAATTTTCTGTCTACATCTCCCACGCCAAGCGGAGCAACGCGAACCATACTCACGGTAGAATGAGAATCCGCCAAAAGACCAAGTGATGATATCTTTTCCGATCACGTCACCCAAATGGAGAACTCTACAGGCGATTACCACAATGGAGATGACACACAATTGGAAGCGGCTCGCAAAGTGGATGTGGTGGATGTGCAAATCTATGGCGACACGAAAAACGAATCTGAACTGCAGACACTTTCGCTGCTCGAAGTGATGGCTCGTTTCCTGGCATGGGCATTAGCTTATTGCAGAGTGGGTTGCACTTTGTGAAGATCAATATGACTGCAGCAATCAATTTCTCGCGAAGTTTGCCAAACGACTACGAACAAACTGCAACACTGACGTACCGACACCGGTACAAGCAATTGATTAAGCTGCAGACGAAGGGCAATATACCTCGGGATCTGCTTGGACCTGACTTCGATATCACCCTGGAGTTTACGATCCACCCACGGTCGAAGAATTTGGCTCTGCTCGCATTGCCAGCGACATGCCAGGAAGCTGATGGAGGATATCGACGAAGAAAGGACCCTATTAGCCTACCAACGCCATGATGATTGTGTAGACAACTGCGTTTCGCCACAAAGTTTACATGCTGCTGGCCGGATCCGATAGTCCCTTACATCAAACCCAGAGCGCAGGGGTGGAAATCTGTGGCAATGGAGATCAGATAGGGCAATGTACGCACAACCATGTCAGCCCAGCACTTGTCGTGAGTGCTGGTCTTCCTCCAATCCTTTTGAAAACAACATTGTTGATGTGATGGCATCACATCCTCAGCTTTGTGTGCTCTACACCAATCCGACTGAGTCAGCCAAGATCTCAGTCCACACAACGCAATTGTCCCTCTCCCCATCAAGTGCAGTCCCCATACAGAAGCCATGAGCTCTCCGGAACCGATCACGTGCAAGGCCGCCGTCTGCTGGAAGGCCAAGGAAGATTACGTGCTGGAGGACGTCATCGTGGGCGCCCCCGCGCCGGCGAGGTGCGCATCAAGATCCTGGCCACTGGCGTGTGCCACACGGACGAGTACACGCGCTCAGGAGCTGACCCCGAGGGCATCTTCCCTGTGATTATGGGACACGAAGGCGCCGGCGTCGTGGAGAGTGTTGGTCCGGACGTGACCACCGTGAAGGTGGGCGACCACGTGGTGCCGTGCTACACGCCGCAGTGCCGCAACTGCAAGTTCTGCAAGTCGGACAAGACCAACCTGTGCTCCATCATCCGCTCCACGCAGGGCCGCGGCCTCATGCCCGACGGCACGTCGCGCTTCACCTGCAAGCGCAACGGCGAGACGCTATTCCACTTTATGGGCACGTCCACGTTCTCCGAGTACACGGTGCTGCCGGAGATTTCGGTGGCCAAGATCGACCCGTCGGCTCCTCTGGACAAGGTTTGTCTGCTTGGATGCGGCATCACCACGGGCTACGGCGCGGTGGTGAACACGATGAAGGTGGAGAAGGACTCAACCGTCGCTGTCTTCGGTCTTGGCGCAGTGGGCCTGGCGGTCATCATGGGCGCCAAGGCTGTGGGTGCTCGCAAGATCATTGCCGTGGACATTAACCCCAAGAAGTTCCCTATTGCCGAGGAGTTTGGCGCCACGCAGTGCGTGAACCCCAAGGACTACGGCGACCGTCCGATCCAGGACGTGCTCATTGAGATGACTGAGGAGAACGGCTTCGGCGGTCTAGACTACACGTTCGAGTGCATCGGTCTGCAGCAGACAATGCGTGCTGCGCTCGAATGCTGCCACAAGGGATGGGGCCAGTCGTGCATCATTGGTGTGGCTGCTTCTGGAGTGGAGTTGGCTACGCGTCCGTTCCAGCTGGTGACGGGCCGTCGCTGGGCGGGCAGCGCCTTCGGCGGCTTCAAGAGCCGTGACGGCGTGCCGTCGCTCGTGGACAAGTACATGAAGAAGGAGATCAAGGTGGACGAGTTCATCACGCACAAGTTCGACTTGCCGCAGATCAACGAGGCGTTCAAGGCCATGCACCACGGCGACGTACGTATCTTTGAGTTTATGAGGTCATTGCCAAAGAGTTCTCACCTGTTGTTTCTCGTGTTCTTGTGTACAGTGCATCCGCGCGATCGTCTACTTCCACGGCGTGCCTCAAGAGTAATCTGGCTACTGTAGCTGTTGACTTCCTGCGCGGAGTAGAGAGTAGGTGTAGTTTGCTTGCAGCGTATCAAGTCGACGGTCTCATATCAAACACGACAACTTTCCCATTGCTGTCACATTCCACACTCTTTGCAGATACTTTATCAGGTGAATGGCTGGTCATCCAAGCTTGAAGCTGCGGATTTGGAGCCACAAGAACAATCTCTCTTGGCGTTTGTATACCCAGCCTCATCATGATGATTAGAGTTGGGTCTCCTCTAATCATAACCTTGAGCGGCTGGTCCAGAAGCTGTGCCGCCTCTTCAGTCGGATCTCATTCTGGATTTCGCCCTCCAAGCCTCAGACGACCAACACTCTCGCAAGAATGAGCGTCCGTGCCAACCCCGGAGACAAGGTCGTGCTCGCGTACAGCGGCGGCCTGGACACGTCCATCATCCTCAAGTGGCTCACGAACAAGGGCTTCGAGGTCATCTGCTACTGCGCCAACGTGGGCCAGCAGGGCGAGGACTACGAGAAGGTCAAGGCCAAGGCGCTGTCCCTCGGAGCCAAGAAGGTGTTCATCGAGGACCTGCGCGAGGAGTTCGTCAAGCACTACATCTTCGAGGCGGTCAAGGCCAACGCCATCTACGAGTCCCGCTACCTGCTGGGCACGTCGCTGGCGCGTCCGGTCATTGCCAAGAAGCAGGTGGAGATCGCCCAGGCCGAAGGCGCCAAGTACGTGGCTCACGGAGCTACGGGCAAGGGCAACGACCAGGTCCGCTTCGAGCTCTGCGCCCAGGCGCTGGACGCGCACCTCAAGACCATCGCCCCGTGGCGCGACGCCGAGTTCATCGAGAAGTTCAAGGGCCGCGCGGATCTGATCCAGTACGCCAAGGAGCAGAACATCCCTATTGACGCCACCCCCAAGGCCCCTACAGCGTGGACGAGAACCTGTACCACACGAGCTACGAGGCCGGCATGCTCGAGGACCCCATGACCGCCCCCATGGTCGAGATGTTCAAGATGACGGTGGACCCCAAGGACGCCCCCGACGCGGCCGAGCAGATCAGCATCCGCTTCGAGAAGGGTATCCCCGTGGGAGTGACCAACCTGACGGCCAAGACCCCGGAGCTCACTGGCGCTCTGGAGCTGTTCCTGGAGCTCAACAAGCTGGCGGGCAAGCACGGCGTGGGCCGCATCGACATTGTCGAGAACCGTTTCGTCGGCATCAAGTCTCGCGGCTGCTACGAGACCCCCGGCGGCACCATCCTTCGTCACGCCCACCTGGACCTCGAGGGGTTGTGCATGGACCGTGAGGTCATGAAGGTGCGCGACTCGCTGTCGGCCAAGTTCGCCGAGTTCTGCTACAACGGCTTCTGGTTCGCCCCGGAGATGGACTTTGTCCGCAACGCCGTGGACTTCTCCCAGCAGAACATCACGGGCTACGTGAATCTCGAGCTCTACAAGGGCAACGTGACGGTCATCGGCCGTTACTCGGACGAGGCTCTGTACAGCGCTGACCTGGCCAGCATGGACCAGGAAGGTGGCGGTGACAACTTCGACTACAACCCGGCGGACGCCCAGGGCTTCATCCGCATCAACGCCACGCGCCTCAAGGCCTGGCGGTGCCGCCCGCAGCCCAAGAAGTAAACTCTCGCAGGGGAGTTTGCTTAATATAAGGAGTCAAGTGCAGCAACATCATCCGTCCTAGTGAAGACACCCAAGTACAACACACAAAAATGCATATGATGGAGTGCCACGAACGGATACCAATAGCATAACATTGAAATGCAACATTTGCTTTACTTCTCTCCACATGAAGTGTAGCCATCCATGAAGTGTAGCCATCTGACGCGTGACGCGTCAATTTGATACCAGAAACATTGTACCTATAATTGGGTAAATTTAATTTAAGCTCCCATTTCGGTACCGAAATCGCATCAAGCACTAACAAGCGACCATGGGAAATGATGGCGGCGTGATCGCCGTGAAGCGCAAGTTCATGCGCCACGGGAACACCAAGGAGCGCAGTGAGAAGGCGGACCAGGAAGCTCTTCGTGAGGAGCGTTCGCGGACGTGTGCGCTCTCCTCGGAGCCTCTGCGCGAGCCTGTCGTCGCTTGCAAAATGGGTAATTTGTACAACAAGCAGGCAGTTCTGGAGCATTTGCTGGCCCATTCAATGCCGGAACGGTTCCAGCACGTGACATCGCTTAAGGACGTGGTGACGTGTCGCGTGTCACGCCAACAGGAGGGCGATGACGCGCTCTGGAGCTGTCCAATTACTCTGACCGAGTTCAATGGCAAACAGCCGTTCGTGGTGCTCTTCTCCTGCGGCTGCGTGCTTTCTGAGCGCGCTCTTAAAGCAGTGACGACGACAGAGTGTCTGGTGTGTGGCAAACCCTTCAAAGAGACTGATGTGGTGGCTTTATTGCAGCCAGAAGAGGAATATAAAGCAGCACAAGAGAAGTTGATACAGTTGAAAGCAGAGGAGAAACGTGCCAAGAAGAGCAAGAAGAAGACCAAAGATACAAATCAGGACAAGAAGAAACAAACAAGAAATAAACGGAAAGCGGAGCAACTAGAGACCTCAGACTCAAGAGTGGGAAAAATCGCAAAAGACGCCAGTGAAGCGATCCACAAGAACAAGGAGAAGAGCCAAGTGTTTGCATCCATATTCTCCAAGGACAAGAAGGAGAAAAAGAGTGCTAATGACCTGCTCATGACAGTCGGGGGATGCGGTATACGCTGTCATAAGGATTGCAGGCGTTGAGAGCAAGTACCTGGAAGGTAAATAGTGCATTTCCTATGTATTTAACGCTTGCAGGGTTCAACATTTTTTACTTAGGTCAGATGATTGTTCTTTTCATGGAAATCTTGGTCCTCAATTGTGCGACCAGACTTTAGCAGAGCCGTCAGTGCAGCCGGTGACAAACATGGAACTCTCAGGGTGGCATGCAAGTGCTCGTACGGGCTTCGCGTGCGCTGTGATCGAATGTGAGCGAACGGCATCTAAGAGATCCCACCAGTAAATCTTGCCATCTTCCGAGCCGCTGAGTACAAAAGCACCGTCGCTAGAGAAGCCGCATTCCAGCTTGTAATCTTGCACGACATGTCCGCGGTAGCTACGAAGAGATTGAATGATCATAAACACTAGAGTGAGAAACAGAAGGATAGCGGGAGTCAGTAAATGTCAACGTTACCTCTTCACCTCCGTTCCGTTTGCTTTTTCAATCAGCCGGATGGAGCCGTCCAAGCAACCTGCCAGCACAAACCGTGCATCGGGCGAGTGTGCTACCGAAACCACGGGCTCTGTAACAGCAACAACGTCAGTAATTCGCAACGAACGGCACTGCTTGGCACTCATTTACACACGCACCATCAATATGCTCGCGGAAGATCTGGCCTGCGCGAAGGTCAAATGTCCGCACGACGCCATCAACACATCTGCATCATCAACAGTTAAGTGATTTCATCGCCACTGCCAACGAGAGTAAAATGCTTGCTCACCCTGCAATGATTTCGTGGTCCGTGACCACCATGGAGGTGACGCTGTCCTTGAAGTCATCCAGCACTTGGATTGGAATGTACGCGTTCCGAGCTCTGTTGTGAAAACCAAAGTCAACACCAAAAACGTATCAAATAGTCCTCGACAACGAGAACTCCTCACCTGATGTCCCAAGCCCGGATCGTTTTATCATACGACCCACTGAGTAGCACAGAGGAGTCGGCATTGTAGCGCACGCAATTCACACTCTACAGCACCAAATGTATCAGTGTTCAATGAGTTGATCCTTATGATACTTCACGCCTTACTTGCTCGTGGCCTTCAAACTTCCGAATGACTTTCGCAGTCGGAACGTCCCACATGAAGACATCTCTGTCTCGGCCACAAGAAGCGAACTTGGCGTTGTCATGAGCGCTGCACCAACCAACCACACAACATGGATACATTGACATGTCATGACCAATCCAAGCACAAGTTTTGTCTACTGCAAGCCCCGTACATTGCGACGTCCTGCACGTCGTATCCGTGTCTTCCTTCATACGACTTGATCAGCAACGCTTCATTGTCCGTCTCGACGCCACTGCGATGCGGATTCCAGAGCTTCACGGTCTTGTCCTGGCCACAAGTCATGACGTATGTGCCCTTATCTGCGCACCATCAGTCATTTGCAGGGATCGAACGATGCACTAGAGCCCCTACCATTAAAGCGCACAGCATTGACAGGTCCGTGGTGTCCACGGAGCTCGCGTACGCAGACGCTCGGCACTCCTGTCGCCGTCATTTAGAGAGATTTTAGGAACTGAGACCGTGCTTTGGATTGTGTGATAAAGAACAGTAGAATGGAAAGCGGGATGTTCGCCGTCACAGTGGTTCGATCATATTCAAAACTTTATGTGTCTCGAGGCCAGTGCGACGCCAGTCGTCAATATGCAATACGTGGGGCGTGCTGCGTGCTTTCCCATCGTCCCAGAGACATCAAACGGCCTTCTGTCTGACCAGCCTTTGCGTCTGGGAGGACGGGGAACGGCATTTAAACTGCCATGAACACGCAGCCTCTAAAGCCACATTTTCTCCTCTTCTTTTGCGCCAGTAAACTCATTGGCTTTCTCCCCGATCCTGCCCCTCTTCCTTACGGGGAAGTGACGGGGAGGTCGGAGCCTCGAACAGGTCCCAGATGTTCCCGTTCACGAAGTCGTTGTCGACAATACTCACCAGGAAGTACGTGTCGTGGATCTCGTGCAGCAGCTTGGACGACTGGCTGCCCGTCTCATACAGCGACGCCCAGAGCTTCAGCCACAGCGCGAACGCTTCGTCCTTCCACACCAAGAAGCTGCTGCTGTCGACGATCGTAGGCTGCAGGATTTCCTTGTTCGGGAAGACGCCCCACGTCACAGCCACAGCTGACTTGCTGGCGTTAGAGTACGAGTGGCCGTTCAGGTTCACAGCATGGTACTGCACCGACGGCTTCTTCGCAGCGTTGTCAATAATGATCTTCATGTTCTCGGGCGACACGAAGCATTCAACATACGCCTTCTGGTACACGCGGCCACCGGGACCACCCCATCCGAAGAGCGGATCGTCTGACATCGCACCGTTCACGCGAGGCTGGCTGTTAATAGTGAGGAATCCGGCGGCATTGGCGGACGCCAGTTCGTGTTGGACTGTGGACGTCTCGGCGTGCAGCGCGGCATCGCACCACGGCAGGCTCGAGATCTCTCCACGCACGTACTGCACGAACGTTTGGCGCACGTCGTGCTTAGTAGCGGGAGCCTCGCCCCACATCGCACGGCGTTCATTCGGCGTGGATGTGTTGGTAGCAGCAAAGTGCGACTCTGTGAGCTCGCCGAACGCAGGGCTCTCGCTGTTGCCCCAACGGCCATTCGGGTACTCATCCCACATGGCTGTACGGTGCACGTAGCTCTTGGGTCGGTTGGACCAGTAGATCGGACGCACGCTCTCAGAAGAACGGCTCGACAGAGTCGACGTCTGCCACGGCAGTTCACGACGCGGGACGCGGCTAGACAGTGATGACAGGCCCTCCAGAATGCGACGCACAGATCGCTCCAGATTAAGCGTGTAGAAGTGTAGGCCAGGCACGCCCGCGTCGATCAACTGCTGACTCATGGTGATTCCAAGCTGCACACCATAGTCCTTGACAGCTTCATCATTATCCTTAATAGGCTCGAGAGCCTTCCGCACCTCCTCCGGAACATAAGTATTGCAGAACGACGTCATGCGCTCAAACCCTCCATAGTTCTGAATGGGCATGATCCCAGGGATGATCGGGCAGTTGATGCCCACAGCACGACACTCTTTGACAAACTCTACAAACACTTTCACATCATAAAACAGCTGCGTGATGATGAAATCTGCGCCAGCGTCCACTTTCTCCTTCAAGAACTTGATGTCATCAGCTTTGCCCTGACTCTCCGTGTGTCCTTCAGGGTATCCTGCCACGCCGATGCAAAAGTGGTCTCCGTACTCCTCCCGCATGTAGCGGACCAGGTCCACGGCGTGGGAGAAGCCTCGGTCGCACTCGTCGAAGCTCGAGGCGCCCCGTACGGGGTCTCCTCTGAGCGCCAAGATGTTCTGAATGCCTGCGTCCTTGGCCTGGTCCAGCGCCTTCTTGATGTCCCCGCCGCCATGTTGGTGCACGTCATGTGCATGAGCATCTCCAGGCCGCTGAGCTTCTGCGCGTTGGCGCTGAGCTCCGTCGTGAGCTGCGCACTGGAGCCCCCTGCGCCCCACGTCATATCGCAGAACAGCGGCTCCAGAGCGGCCATGCGGTCCATACGAGCATACAGGTTGTCCACGCCCGCTGGGGTTTTAGGAGGGAAGAACTCGAACGAGTAGAACACCTCCTGGCGCTCGATACTGGCGTTGATCTTGTCGATGACCTTCATTCTTGCGGCGGCGGGAGTGAATGCGCGACTGACAGCGCAGATTCAAAAGTGAGCTCCTCGATGAGTGGCGGCTATGAAAATCACAATTTCAGCCAATCAGACAGCAGAAACTCGCTCGAGTTATAAAGGAAAAATCTGCTGGATATGACGCACGGTGCTACTGCCGAGACTCGCGCGCAGACGCTGCTAGGCGACAGGAAGCAGCGTGTGTGCTGTGTGTGTAGCAAGAGCTTGAACTGTAGAGCGTTCTCGAGGCATCAGTTAGCGAAAGCCAATGCGTACGTCAGTATTTAGCTCAACTTGGCACATTTTAAGTGATTTTTC
>JAAVTJ010000299.1:0-13630 GCA_011947355.1 Phytophthora boehmeriae | reverse complement strand
AGAAGTTGCGCGCGAGTGCTGATACGGCTGTGCATAGCTCATAATACTCTGGGCAGCGCTTCAGAATGTTTGCACGCAACGTACTTTCATCCTCTACACCTTGACCTGTAGCTGCAAGCCAGTCCACTGTTGCTCGAAATGTACTCTCAAGTGATGCAATTTTGGTCATGACATCTTTTGCTGTTCGAGCCGTTTTGATGTGTTTGCTGGAAATCAAGTTCACGATCTGTTGAGCAAGGACGGTTTTAGTCTCTCCAGTTTGACCTTCGCCCCCACGGTACCGATCATAGTTATCTCCAGTTGTGAGCCAATCAATTAACACGCTCAAGAGCTAACATCTTCGGATGGCCCATCGTTATGCCACAGTACATGCTTCTTCCGAACCGGTTGTGGTTCAGCTCGTTGCTTAGCAAGTTTCACTAAAGCATTGTAGCAGCGCTTCCCACGAGTGACTTTATTGAATGCATTACCAGCTGCAAAATCATTTAGCATGTCCGCAGCACAAGCAGGATGCACTTCGCGTTCACATCCAGGTCTACTGCACGTAACACATGAACTTCCCTTACTAGTCTTCGTAACTTTCTTGCAGTCTTTCCACCTACAAACTGATGTTGACACGATAGCCGGGCTGTCAAAGACATCGGGATGATTATGTTCAACCGTGTCAGCGACGCTGCTGGAGATGATATCCGTTTGCAAGTTGTCAGTATTGATGGGACAATTGCTTGTAGCGATATCTGGCTCATATTCATCGCTGTCGATCTCCAATAGTGCCTGAAGCCTGCTCATATTGGATGTGATGTTGATCGGTATGGATTGAACATGTGTCACTTTCGGATGACCTTTACTTCTTGGAGGCAGTGTGTGGGTTGGAACTCCAGAGCCGATAGCGGGACATGTGAATGTTGACTGCTGCATCTGTTGAGCAGCAAGGTTTTGGCCTCCAATACTGCCTTGCGAAGCTGTGTTGTCCATTTGTACTGCGCCAGTGCTCGGCACAGAGCTGCCGGCGCTGATAGAAGCTGAATCGATCGAGTTCGATCCTGGTTTGTCAAATTTTAGCGTCTTGTATAGACGCAGTGACAGCATAAGGGGATGCCCGACGTCTACATACATCCTTCTCCAAAGTCCGAGCATCGCCGGCGCCATTACGATTCCCCGACGCTCGTGGTTTCCCCTTCTTTGCCATGCTTGATCACTTCAACTTGATGCCTCTGAGCAAAACAAAATGCACTTGTTGCTGCGGCACAAACAGCGCGAGTTTTGGCGCAGGTTGGCGAGAAATATTCTGACCAATCAGAGAGCTGATGAAATCTTGACTTGCTGCCTATCAAATACAAATCTTCTTGTTGCGCAATTGACAACCACTAATGTAGGTAACGTATAAGTGCGCACAGAGGTGTATCCACTTCGGACCGAACAACATGCGCAGTGGCGATGACGACCGAGCCGAAGACAGCACTAGACCACTTTGAAGATTCATGAAAGCGGCACTTCATGACTTGACTTGAACGTTTTTTAAGCGATGCCTATTGATTCCGCGCAAGTGTCAATATGTGTCAACGTTCGTGGAGTATGTGCACCACAATGCCCTCATTCTGGGAGATTAATTTGCCAGTCGGTTGCTACTACCATAAGCAAGGGTGACCACCGCCATGACATCTTTTTCTTTTGCTGTGCCTCCAGTGAAATGTTTTGTACGATGACCAGCGCATATCGTGTTAGCTCAAGGCTCAAGGAAACGGTCGTCCGTGCTACTATTGACGTTGTGGCATGGCAAAAAAATCCCGGTCTATCGTCGGCTCTTTCTCAATTGCGGATGCAGCACACAGAGGTCGTCTCAGTCTTTTATGGTGCTTGTACGACGAGCAGCGTATCGATTCACAAGTGATCTGCGAGGTGTTTAAGCTGAGAATGGATATATCGGCGCTTGTGGCACAACTTTACCGGTATACAGCGCGGCAGAACGTGGCGAAACTGAGATCGTGAAGTTTATGGGCTATGGCGTGCATTGACCACTTGCTGTATTGTATCGGCGCTGCGAGTCATCACAAAAATGAAAATACCTACGCACCAAGCTCACGGTGGTGAGTACGGTGTACTAACTATTCTTTCATGCTGCTTCTCGCCTACGTCACAGCTTCAACAGCGTATGATATTTCTCGCACTGGTCGAGATCGATTGCGACGGTATCACCGTACGTTGGAGGCAGCGTGCGCAGAATGACGGTTCTTTCGGAGCTGCACAACAAGCGCACAACTCCAATCGATCAAGCTACGTCCAAATCAAAACAGTTCATTTATCGACATATTGTACGAAACTTACACGGCGGCACGCTCGGCCTCCAAGGCCTCTTTGTCGTCGCCCTTGTTTACACGGGGATCATACCGAGCTGCATGCTGTTCATCACCACGACGTAGAAGAAGATGTTGACGAGCATGATCGCTCCCAGCGTGAAGAACATGTACTCGATGTGACCGTCGTTCAGGTCCGTTGGGATGTACTTGCCGAAGAGCAGCACGATGATGGAGAGCAGCGTGCTGCCCATGGAGTTGACGAAGAACCCAAGCGCGATGGATGTGCTGCGCATGGCCTGCGGAACCTCCGAGTAGTTGATGTCGTACGACGGGATGGCGATCATCACGCCGGCGAGCGCCACGAGGAAATACTGCGGGAGCGCTGTCCACCACGGGATGTCGTTCATCACCTGACCGCCGTCGTCGTTGATCATGAACTGCTCCACGCCGTCCGCGTCGATGTACGTGAGCACAGAGGTACTGCGGCGGATAATTTCGTAGCAGCCTGTCCAGAACATGGCGACTACCGCCACGCAGTAACCCGCGAGCACCTTGCCATAGCGACTCGCAGGTTTGCCCGCGTACTTCTCGTACAGGGGTAGACGACCTTCTCCGTGAGGGGACGAAGATCAGCACGCCGATAGGGTTGAACATCTGCACCGTGGGGCCAGGCATTTGGTCCGAGAACGGGTCGCTGCCGAGACGCGTGTCGGTCTGCTGCACGATGGACTGGTTGTTGCCGCGCTGGTTCTGACACACCCACCAGAACACGTTAAAGGCGTTGAACGGGAGGATCCGGACGACTTGCTTGACGCCGTCCACGAGCTCCGGGTCGAACCTGCCGCCCAGCGTGTCCTTGGCGCCCTCCATGAAAGACGAGTCACGACCGAAGTAGACCCAGAGGATCGTCGCGATGGCGATCATCACCCCGCACGCGTACGAGATGTTGTGGCCCACCTCGCCGTGGTCCGACAAGACGGACGCGAGGATGTTGAGCAGGAAGGCGCTGATGTACAGGACCGTGCCGAGCACGACCATCTGCGCGTGGAAGTTCTTTTTCGCGTGGTTGATGACGATCTTGATCACGAGGGCGATGGACTCTTTCGTCGGAGGCACGTTCACGTAGCGCTTGCGAGAGAACCAGAGCACGGCCACGAAGATCAGCAGCATGACGAAGCCCACGAGGTAGACGCTCATGTAGCCGTACTCGGCGGGGATGGCGCCGAAGCCGTGGATGGACACGGACGGGAACACGGCGTAGCCGATGAAGGCGCCGATGTTGGCGACCCAGTACTGGATGCTGAAGAAGAGCGCCTTCTGCGAAGGAGGCGCGCTGGGCGAGTACTGGTCGCCGCCGTACGAGATGGCGAGGGAGCGGAGGCAGATCTGCGAGACCGCGACACCCAGGAACAGACCGACGTTGAAGATGGTTTTGCTCACGGTGATGTGGTTCAGGACGGAAGGCAGCGCGGCCACCACCAGAAAGAGGAGGCCGACCGAGTCGAGTGTGGCGGCCGACAGGAGCGTCTTGAACTTGCCCAGACGCTCGTCGGAGACGTACCCCGCCACGATGCACATGAACTGGCTGAACGAGTCGAACGTGAGCTTCATGGACGTGGAGCCCTTGTTGGACCAGCCCAGCTTGGTGAAGAAGTTCTTGAGCGACTGGCCGACGGCGAAGCTCGTGACTTCCTCGCACGCCGTGCAGATGAGGATGAAGATGCAGACTTTGGTGAGCACATGCTGCGCGTACTTGGGGGCGCGCTCGTCCCAGAGCTTGGTGTTCACGTAGCCGGTGACGGAGGGCGTCAGCTGCGGCGTGAGTGCCGGCGAGGGCACCGACTGCTTGGGCATGTGTGCGGGTGGAGACGATTTCGTGAATGAGCTCTCGGAAGGATCGAGGCGTGAGGGATTTGACTGCAGTTGGCGACTTCAAAAGACCGCCAGCACATGATCCGTCCATCGTCGAAAAGCGAGCGAGATACAAAGACCGGCACAGTCTCGCTAGCTGTCAGCTAGTAGCTGAAGAGCTGCTTGACAGGGCTGTCAACTCAAGTCGTTGCCAACGTTGCCCCTCCTCAGCCGCGTTGAAGTGTAAGACGCGATGGTCGATCTCATTGGATATCGCTGTGCTGTAGGGGGCAGCACCCCATGTTATTGGTCGGCAAACAGGACCACCTTGAAAAGCATGCGGTGCCCAGGCTCGGATCGATTGCGCTTATGATACGGCAGTGACCCTGTCGGGAGCGTTATGTGAGACTGCCTCGGAAGATACAGGCGCGACTACGGCGAACAACAACAGTTGAGGAGATCGAACACGGAACGAATCGTACGCCAAATTTAGGTGACGGATCAATTCAGCGCGACTGAGGCACTACTATTTCTCGGATCGAGACTACTGCACGACTTCTAGGCTTTCGATAGCAGTGGTCGAGGCACTCCACCCGGGACTACCGCCGCTAAACTACTGCTGCAGGAAGCGCGCAACCGAGCCGAACGACGAAAGCGATGCCGTCCGCGTCAGTGAGGCGGGTCGTACGACCGTCCAAGTCGTATTTTGCTGCGTGTATGCACCTCACACAAGCCGAGCAGCGTTCAACACTTGGAGAAGAGCGTGCTTTTGACGTCGAGAATGGTGCCGTGCCAATTGGCTAGCGCTAGTCGCCCGTCACGCCGTCGAGCGGGCCAATGAGCAGTGTCCGTGGACATTTTCTGTCGCCTGTCAAACGAAAATCGGACCGCCGGCATCGGGATCCGCAGGACAGTTGCAGTGCTGATTGGCTTGGCGCGGGCTCCAATCACACGGTCTCCGATCTGTGACTGCGAGTTGGCCATTTCGATGAGGCTCGAGTCTTCATGGCAGTGGTATGGTCAATGGACTCGATACTACGGACAATCCTGCTGGGAATCAATAGTCGATCAGCTGAAAGTCTATCGCCAACACATCCATGTTGACGTATGATTCCGCCGCAAAATAATGCGAACTCGCTCACCGCTTCAACTCCCACCTTTCGGCACGCGTCTGACCGACTCAGTCTGACTGCAGTCAGATAAACCTCGAGTTAACTCCGACCGAAGGCTCACTTTGCATTTCGTCCATCATCGCCCACGCAGTCATGGCCCCGCAACACCAGAACGCCGACTCGACGAAAACGGCCGCCACGGAGGACGCGACTGTCCCGGCCCCCATCGCCGTGAAGAACGCACTGAACCAGGAGGTGGAGAACTTCGAGTTCGACCACCCGGAGCTGCTGAGCGTGTACCCGGAGACCAAGTACGAGCCGATCCCCGTGCTGCCAGTGGAGGACCGCGCTCTGAAGGCCGATCGCACCTTCAAGAACCTGCTGGCCGACGCCACCGTGACGCACCTGGCCCCGAAGATCGGCACGGAACTGTCGGGCATTCAGCTGCATGAGCTCACGGACCCGCAGAGAGACGAGCTGGCGCTGCTGATCGCCGAGCGCGGCGTCGTGTTCTTCCGCGACCAGGAGATCAACGTTGAGCAGCAGCTGGAGCTGGGGCGATACTACGGGCCTCTGCACGTGCACCAGAATCTGGGCCACCCGGAAGGTCTCAATGAGGTACTGGTGGTGGAGAACTCGGTGAAGACGAGCGAGGCGTTCCTGAAGCGGCAGATGTACGACCCGTTCAACGCGTGGCACAGCGACGTGTCGAACGAGCGTCAGGTGCGTTGAGATTGAATGGTTTGAGCTGTGTTGGGACTGACGGGGTGGCAGTCGAGTTTGCTAACTGTGTGCATCGGTCGGTTGATTGATTCTTGCCACTGCAGCCGCCGTCGAGCTTCAAGGTGCTGACGAACCCTCCGGTGGGCGGCGACACGCTCTGGGCCTCTGGCTACGAAGCCTACGAGCGCTTGACGCCTCCGTTCCGGAAGTTCATCGAAGGCCTGATCCACACGGGCAAACCTGAGCCCTCTGTCGTTGGATTGACACGTGATTGTGCACTGGGAGCTAACTGTGTTTTGTTGTCTCTTGCTGATGATTTCTTCGCGTCTCGACAGCCTCCGCTGCTGCCGCCGCGAAGGGCCAGGTGATTCGTCGTCCGCCAGTCGAGTTCGAGCACCCAGTGGTGCGCACGCACCCGGTCACAGGCCGCAAGTGCCTCTACGTGAACCCTGCGTTTACCAGACGCATCGTGCAGCTCTTCTGCCGAGTACGATGTTCGCATACTGTTTCTACCTCCTTAGCTACAGCATCGCACGTCTCATCTCACACGGTGCTTTCCTCTCGATGTGACTTGCGTACTGGCAGATGCGGTGCTGAAGCTTCTGTACCAACACGTGACCGAAGGCCACGAGTTCCAGGTGCGCTTCCGCTGGACGAAGAACGCCGTGGCTATTTGGGACAACCGCGCGACGTTCCACTACGCGACGTTCGACTACCTTCCGGGCAACAGACACGCCGTCCGAGTGACGCCGCACGGCGAGATCCCTTACTTTGATCCAGACCAGGAGGCCAAGTGAATGTGGGGCTTTGGACCTGAAGTTTGACGTAGGACCCGCAGTCTCCGTGTGGCACAAAGCGGGGTGGTGTCGAGGTATCATTCGCAAGTCATTGGTCGCGTTGGGCCAGTCGTGTGTAGTAGTGTGTAGGGATTCTGAGCTTAGAAGGAGAAAGTGACCGGGCTCCATGCGAAGTTAAGCTCCATGTATCATCTTGAAGGCAATGGTAGCAAGCAACCGATTATTTTTCAAAGAAACCTTTGTATTCTTTTCTTTCGAATGCAACTGAACGATGACAAACTCATTGACGACAAACACTACGGAGCTCGACGGAGCTACTTGAATCCGCAGTCTGCGGGGCGGTCACAGTCGTACTGGCGACAGGAGATCACACCTCAATGGCGCGACGAGATTCACTTCGGGTGGAAAGACCGACAACCGGCTTACGCTTCGGAGCGGAGCATGCGGTACTGCTTCTCGGAAGTGGCGCCCGTGTTGGTGGCCCCAGAGCTGACACCGCCGGAGGTCCCGGTCTTTGCTCCACCCGACGCATTCGCCGACGCACTCGCAGTGGCACTCGCTGACGCACCGCCGGTCTCGTCGCGGCTGGCCGACGTCGCCGTTGTTCACAGACACAGTGTTGCCGTTCGTAGCACCGGTAGTGACAGTCTTGCTGGAGTAGCCGTTCACGCCGGTACCCACACCGACACCGACGTCACTCACAACGAAGACACCGACGCCGTTGACACCAACAACGGGAGCACCGACGCCCACACTAGCAACGCCAGGAACACCGACACCCACACCGACGCCATTGACTCCGACACCGACGCCGACTCCGACACCGACGCCGTTAACACCAACGCCAGCGACCACGCCGACACTGGCGACGCCTGGGACACCCACGCCGACACCGCCCACGCCGACACCGACACCGGGGTAGCCCGCGCCCAGGAGGCCGAAGGTCTCAGCGACCGCTTTTTCGGCGTGCGCACTGGTGGAGAGGGCCGCGACGGCGATGCACGCAGCGAAAATCTTGGCGTTGGAGAACATAGTTGTGTTGAGGACGGTAGTTGTGGAAGGGATACTTGGTCCGGAGAGCTTTCTCTGGGGATTGGTCGAGCGGTGTCCTTGAGGGAAGGGATGTGGGCTCGAGAAGGTGGATTTGGAAATGGAAGACGAGAAGCGGTTGATTTGGATCACTCAGTGAAGTAGCTGTCTGTGAACTAAGAGGAAGTACCGGTAGTGGAGACCCTAAAGTTTCCGTCTACAAGTGGTGCTTGCCGAGATCCGGAGTCGCATGTGAAGAGGAGCTTGGCTGGGTAAATGCCCGGCTGCGTAGACATCCGACAACAAAGTTGTGGACAGCAGCGAAGTCTGACTCATTCGATTACGAGTTTAGCAACATGCCAACTTGGACATGTGTCTGTCTACTTCTACGTCTTCTTATCGCTGCATCTGGACTCCCACCAAGGCATGAGCCGGACGATCGCTTTGACATCTTATCCCGCGTATATTGACATTTGTATGCCTCAAGTTGAAGTGGATTGTCATAGACGGAGCAATATTGACCAGACAGACAAGAAATCTCAATGATCTGTTTGAAACGGCATCGGATTTGCATTACCAGAGGGATTTAACGGGCCACTGCCTTGTCAAACAAACACAAAGGAGGCACCCTCTGTTGGCCGTGTGAATATTGCCTGTGGTTATTCATGTATGCCAATATGGCGACAATGGGCTTCGCCTTTACAACTGATGGTGGTCATCCGCATCACAACTACATGGTCACAAGGCTATTTTGGATGTCGTGAACCAAGAGTAGATGTATCTAGCCGAACATTTCGGCTAGCAAGCAGATTTCAACCACATTTCCAAATCCACCTTCTCGAGCCCACATCCCTTCCTCAAGGACACCGCTCGACCAATCCCCAGAGAAAGCTCTCCGGACCAAGTATCCCTTCCACAACTACCGTCCTCAACACAACTATGTTCTCCAACGCCAAGATTTTCGCTGCGTGCATCGCCGTCGCGGCCCTCTCCACCAGTGCGCACGCCGAAAAGCGGTCGCTGAGACCTTCGGCCTCCTGGGCGCGGGCTACCCCGGTGTCGGTGTCGGCGTGGGCGGTGTCGGCGTGGGTGTCCCAGGCGTCGCCAGTGTCGGCGTGGGCGTCCCCGGCGTCGCTGGCGTTGGTGTTAACGGCGTCGGTGTCGGAGTCAACGGCGTCGGTGTCGGAGTCAATGGCGTCGGTGTGGGTGTCGGTGTTCCTGGCGTTGCTAGTGTGGGCGTCGGTGCTCCCGTTGTTGGTGTCAACGGCGTCGGTGTCGGCGTTCCTGCCGCTGGTGTGAGTGACGTCGGTGTCGGTGTGGGTACCGGCGTGAACGGCTACTCCAGCAAGACTGTCACGGCTACTACCGGTGCTACGAACGGCGGCAACACTGTGTCTGTGAACAACGGCGACGTGGCCGCCAGCGCGACGAAGACCGGCGGTGCGTCAGCGAGTGCCACTGCGAGTGCGTCGGCGAATGCGTCGGGTGGAGCAAAGACCGGGACCTCCGGCGGTGTCAGCTCTGGGGCCACCAACACGGGCGCCACTTCCGAGAAGCAGTACCGCATGCTCCGCTCCGAAGCGTAAGCCGGTTGTCGGTCTTTCCACCCGAAGTGAATCTCGTCGCGCCATTGAGGTGTGATCTCCTGTCGCCAGTACGACTGTGACCGCCCCGCAGACTGCGGATTCAAGTAGCTCCGTCGAGCTCCGTAGTGTTTGTCGTCAATGAGTTTGTCATCGTTCAGTTGCATTCGAAAGAAAAGAATACAAAGGTTTCTTTGAAAAATAATCGGTTGCTTGCTACCATTGCCTTCAAGATGATACATGGAGCTTAACTTCGCACATGGAGCCCGGTCACTTTCTCCTTCTAAGCTCAGAATCCCTACACACTACTACACACACGACTGGCCCAACGCGACCAATGACTTGCGAATGATACCTCGACACCACCCCGCTTTGTGCCACACGGAGACTGCGGGTCCTACGTCAAACTTCAGGTCCAAAGCCCCACATTCACTTGGCCTCCTGGTCTGGATCAAAGTAAGGGATCTCGCCGTGCGGCGTCACTCGGACGGCGTGTCTGTTGCCCGGAAGGTAGTCGAACGTCGCGTAGTGGAACGTCGCGCGGTTGTCCCAAATAGCCACGGCGTTCTTCGTCCAGCGGAAGCGCACCTGGAACTCGTGGCCTTCGGTCACGTGTTGGTACAGAAGCTTCAGCACCGCATCTGCCAGTACGCAAGTCACATCGAGAGGAAAGCACCGTGTGAGATGAGACGCGATGCTGTAGCTAAGGAGGTAGAAACAGTATGCGAACATCGTACCGGACTCGGCAGAAGAGAGCTGCACGATGCGTCTGGTAAACGCAGGGTTCACGTAGAGGCACTTGCGGCCTGTGACCGTGCGTGCGCACCACTGGGTGCTCGAACTCGACTGGCGGACGACGAATCACCTGGCCCTTCGCGGCGGCAGCAGCGGCCTGAGGCTGTCGAGACGCGAAGAAATCATCAGCAAGAGACAACAAAACACAGTTAGCTCCCAGTGCACAATCACGTGTCAATCCAACGACAGAGGGCTCAGGTCGCACCTTGCCCGTGTGGATCGCCGTGAGGCCTTCGATGAACTTCCGGAACGGAGGCGTCAAGCGCTCGTAGGCTTCGTAGCCAGAGGCCCAGAGCGTGTCGCCGCCCACCGGAGGGTTCGTCAGCACCTTGAAGCTCGTGTACGACGGCGGCTGCAGTGGCAAGAATCAATCAACCGACCGATGCACACAGTTAGCAAACTCGACTGCCACCCCGTCAGTCCCAACACAGCTCAAACCAACCCCTACCAATTCAATCTCAACGCACCTGACGCTCGTTCGACACGTCGCTGTGCCACGCGTTGAACGGGTCGTACATCTGCCGCTTCAGGAACGCCTCGCTCGTCTTCACCGAGTTCTCCACCACCAGTACCTCATTGAGACCTTCCGGGTGGCCCAGATTCTGGTGCACGTGCAGAGGCCCGTAGTATCGCCCCAGCTCCAGCTGCTGCTCAACGTTGATCTCCTGGTCGCGGAAGAACACGACGCCGCGCTCGGCGATCAGCAGCGCCAGCTCGTCTCTCTGCGGGTCCGTGAGCTCATGCAGCTGAATGCCCGACAGTTCCGTGCCGATCTTCGGGGCCAGGTGCGTCACGGTGGCGTCGGCCAGCAGGTTCTTGAAGGTGCGATCGGCCTTCAGAGCGCGGTCCTCCACTGGCAGCACGGGGATCGGCTCGTACTTGGTCTCCGGGTACACGCTCAGCAGCTCCGGGTGGTCGAACTCGAAGTTCTCCACCTCCTGGTTCAGTGCGTTCTTCACGGCGATGGGGGCCGGGACAGTCGCGTCCTCCGTGGCGGCCGTTTTCGTCGAGTCGGCGTTCTGGTGTTGCGGGGCCATGACTGCGTGGGCGATGATGGACGAAATGCAAAGTGAGCCTTCGGTCGGAGTTAACTCGAGGTTTATCTGACTGCAGTCAGACTGAGTCGGTCAGACGCACGCGTGCCGAAAGGTGGGAGTTGAAGCGGTGAGCGAGTTCGCATTATTTTGCGGCGGAATCATACGTCAACATGGATGTGTTGGCGATAGACTTTCAGCTGATCGACTATTGATTCCCAGCAGGATTGTCCGTAGTATCGAGTCCATTGACCATACCACTGCCATGAAGACTCGAGCCTCATCGAAATGGCCAACTCGCAGTCACAGATCGGAGACCGATTAGATTGGCATATTTGATTGGCCAAAAATGCATGTGGTATCATACCTTGCAGAATGTGGAACACACGGACTCGATCACCTCGGACGTGTTAATATGGTATGCACTGTGCGTACTCTGCAACTAACCACTGTTATACTGCCTCTGTTCCTAGGTGCCTCTGTTCCTACTTGGTGATGAGCAAAACGTCGCTGCCGTGGCGATCGGCGTTAGCAGCAAAGGAGTATTACGCTTGATCGTCTCTTCTTGGTGCTTGCCGTTTTCGTGGCTTAAACGGAAACGATCGCGACCGCGTACCTTCCGCTTCGCGTACTAACCTCAAGACAGTGGTGAGTTTGATCTGGTTTTCTCTGCGCTTTCTCTTGCTTGGTTTCAATCTTAGCATTTGGTATCCTATGTTGAACAGTTCAATGGCGTGGTCTTCATCGCGAACTGTCGGCATTGGTGCGCCAGTTTCTTTTTCGATGCCGTTAGTTATATGCCGCATCATAATCGACCATTCTGACAGCGTTGCTTTCTTTTAGGTGAATCAAGGTCGTCTGATAAAATATTTTTGTATGGAGGGTAGCTACGTCGAGCATCACCGAACCACCACAACATCCATGCACTTAGCGGGTCGATGCTCGGGAAATCAAAATCTTTCGGAAGTTTGTGAAATTTTCCGCCCCATGTATAATAATGTCGGGATGTATTTGACGAAAGACGTGCTGACTGTGTTACTGACGTGCGATGAAGCCCCACCTGCGCAAGCAGTGCTGTAATTTCCTCACGTAGCAGATCCCTCGTAATATTTCCAGCTGCCACCCCTTTTCGCTCTAGCACAGATTCCATTCTCTTCTCCAGCATTTCAGGGAGAGCATCAATTGACTGCTGCTGCGAATCAAGTTTCTTATACAACTCAATGTGTGGTGGTATTCCTGTAGGTTCCATCCAGTTTGACTCTCCTGCTTCAAGACATGATCGTAGACCATCTAGGACAAGCGGGCTGGTGAAAATATGAGCTGACAGGAGTGGATGATTGACAGGCAAGATGTCCAGCAAAACGTCAGCATGATGCACTAGTGATGCAAGACACAGCCTTAATATACCACTTAGATTTGCCTCGTGCGCCAGTACCGGAAACATTCTTTTAATTGTTGTCTTGATTGCGGTTTCGTAATTGTCGCGAAAATGCGGTGGCAGGATAGAGAATTTAGAGTCGTTCACTGGAAGGCCTGCTACCACGCGCCCTAAAATTGGTCCCCGGCAGCCTCATAGCGAAAGTATCTATCTTGAACGCCACCGAGCGACCAACCACACCGAAGACAAACACTTACAATCGACGGACCTCCAGTGCTTCCACCACACGCGAATGTTGCCACTCCTTTCCGTACAGAATTTGTACCGTAGCTGTTAGCGACGCCGTTTTTTGGAGAAGGCTACTGAGTACTTTGCCGAACCGAACCTTTGGATCAGAGCCTGGAAATAATGGACCCGGCTGTAAGCGTGGATTACACGCCAAATAAATCGCCAGCGCTGTCACCCAACATGTAGACGGCTGCAATGGATTTGCGTAGAGATGACGCGGATCTCGGGGGCCAGCACCTTCCTGGTTACTTTTCGTCTTGAAAAATAAAGCGCCGATGCTGTCATCTTTTGCAAGCAAGTGCTGGGTCTGGAGCGTTTGAACGGACACTGACCAGCACATTAGATTCCACTGAGTAGTCAAAAAGAGATGAGAGAAACCACTGTCGTTGCGTTTGAGAGTAGAGCTGCACAATTCTTTATACAGGGAAAATGTTAGGGGTTGCTTGCCAGAGTTCTTCGTCGATGATGACTGATTTTGCGCTGCCTCGATTCGCTTGATTCCAGAGAATAGCTGCTTCATTTCTTCGCCATACTCTACAGGAAGTGGAATGCTATTCAAGCGGTAGAGATCTTTTATTGCGCTGCGGTATCCGCTCAGTGTACCTGACTTTGTAAAACGTCTTTATACACCAAAAACATATCGAAGAACGTAGGGTGAACTCGACAAGATTCAAGCCACCATTCTCGTCGAAGAATCTAGCCGTGTTGGGTTCCTTCTTGGCGAGCTCCTTCATGATCCATTT